>JAWQFJ010008788.1:0-15817 GCA_034096865.1 Theodoxus fluviatilis | reverse complement strand
TTGCTGGTAACAGTGGAGATGGGGAATGGATGAATCAGGCGTCCCCTGACTGGGAGGCTGATGCATTCCTCCAGAAGGCGCCAGAAGGACCCTCAGACACAGTCACCACAACAGCGGTGCACTGCGGTACCGACATGGCCCGTGGTTTCTGTTACACAGCCGCCCACAGTGTGTGTCTATAAACACCGCACACGGCGCTCTTGTATCCACAGTGTGATCTGCTTGTGATAGTGTGCACCTATCACCAAGTGTATTGTACATCTACTGTGTTCATCCTCTATTCAGTTATCCCTGCTTCTGTCTCTTCCCACCCCATATCCTGTGTCAGACCTCTCTGTGTGTCAGACCTCTCTCCAACCCCCCCCCCCCCCCATCCTTTGTGCAATGCAAACTGACCAGCTGACCGCTCTGGGACCCCTCCTCTGCTGTAGTCTGATTGTTAGTGCAGCTGCCCTGTCAGTCACTCGTTACATTAGCGTGACCCTCGGCTAGTGAACCGCTCCCCACTCTGGCATCTGAATTGTAACATGTTGACTATAAATCTGATGTTTTCCTCAAGTAAGACAGCTACTGGCAACGGCATGTGATTCATTCAATAGACTGTGTTATGCTGAATGAGGCAACATCTGTAAGAAGTCATTTCAAAGTAAGTTAAATTAAGTAATCTCTCTTTTCTGCCAAATGGAAGCACAACCCAGGAACCAGAGTTAGGATCTGGGAAATAATCTACACCCTGGCTCCTGTGAGGTCCGTGCATTCCCTTGTTAAGGGGGAGACGGCACACAGCCAGAGGGACCACTGCCACCACGGACCAGAGAGACCACTGCCACCACGGTCTAGAGAGACCACTGCCACCACGGTCTAGAGAGACCACTGCCATCAAGGTCTAAAGAGACCACTGCCACCAAGGTCTAGAGAGGCCACTGCCACCACGGTCTTGGGTTGGTCGAGGCCATTATCATCAGGCCTCGGACCAGCCAACAGATCCTGGACCCATGGGTGAAAATAAAGTTGTGGGAAGCAGCTACGATTTTGCCTCATACCCGCGCCCTGCTACCATCATGCCTTAATCCACTCCACCACAAGCTCCACACCCAGACGTCACGGAGATTCACACTGTAGAAGAGCTCATTAGCACGTCAGGGACACCGGAAGTTTCGCCTCTCTATTGTGTGTGGGCAGCATAGTCCTCGCGCCATGAAAAGAGTAGGGAGAGAACTGGATTAGAGAAATGTCTGCCACAGTCAGAGTGAGATGCACGTTAGGGCGGGAACTCGTCCAGGTGGACTGCTGTGGACTGCTGTGGGCTGCTGTGGGCTGCTGTGGGCTGCTGTGGGCTGCTGTGGGCTGCTGTGGGCTGCTGTGGGCTGCTGTGGGCTGCTGTGGGCTGCTGTGGGCTGCTGTGGACTGCTGTGGGCTGCTGTGGGCTGCTGTGGACTGCTGTGGACTGCGTTGGGCTGCTGTGGGCTGCTGTGGACTGCTGTGGGCTGCTGTAACTGCTGTGGACTGCTGTGGGCTGCTGTGGACTGCTGTGGGCTGCTGTGGGCTGCTGTGGAATGCTGTGGACTGCTGTGGACTGCTGTTGGCTGCTGTGGACTGCTGTGGGCTGCTGTGGGTTGCTGTGGACTGCTGTGGGCTGCTGTGGACTGCTGTGGGCTGCTGTGGACTGCTGTGGACTGCTGTGGACTGCTGTGGACTGCTGTGGGCTGCAGCTTACATGGCGCTCCCTGATCCCCAGCCTACTTGCTGCAGTCCTGGGATTTGTGTGTGTGTGTGTGTGTGTGTGTGTGTTTGTGTGTGTTTGTGTGAATGTGTGTGTGTGTACGTGTTTGTGTGAATGTGTGTGTTTGTGTGAATGTGTGTCTGTGTGTTTGTGTGAATGTGTGTCTGTGTGTTTGTGTGTGTGTACGTGCGAGCATGCGTGCGTTCTGTTATGAGTGGAGATATTTTAATTTTAAGTCAGTTCACTGCCCACTTTAAGAGCAGCCAGGCCTCAAAGCTCTCTCTTAGAGAAACAAGCCAGGCCTTGGAATGTTGTGCCGAAAGTGAGAATTGGACAGAACAAAGAGACGCTAACATTCTGCTGCCGAGAATAGAATTGGTCAGTGGAGAGAACAAAGACACTAATGTTGTACTGCACAGATGATGCCAAGAGTGTGATTGGTTAGTGGACGGACCCAAAACTATAAAGCCTCCACCGTCTTTCTTTCTCTCTCTCTCTCTTACCCCCTACCTCTGGGGCGTGCAGTGCACTCGCTGTGACTGCGCCCAAGGTCAAACAGGAGATGTAAAGGGGGAAGGCCAGAAACCCCCTTTCCCATAGCCTTGCTGCCTCCCAAGACTCCTCGGACGCCATCCATCAAGGGTCCAGTCCACTCAGATGGGCGTGACACCTCCACCAGAAGACCAGAGTTATCAGGCGTGCCACGCTTGGCCTGACACCACAGACAGCGTCATGCCTGACCCCACAGACAGCGTCATGCCTGACCCAGGAACAGCGTCACGTCTGACCTACGAACAGCCTCAACGCGGAGGGGAGACGTTCAACGTTACCCTCCCTTCCCAAGCACCAGAATTCAAGATTCCCGGGCAGGCCCATCTCACCTGGCCCTACATGTTCATCCATCTACAACCCTGTTGAAAGGGCTCTACGCTCATCAGTGATCAGCTGAATTGAACGCTCACAGATAAGTGTAACCATTGAAAGGCTGGCTGGCTAAACATGGTATCACTTAATACTTTGAATTAGTTATATGAAGAATTATCATTACTTCCATATTATTAAAGTTATTTTAAAGGTCAAATTCCACCTACGTATCTTCTCTGTGTAGTCTCGTTCACCCCTTGATTGCATGGAAAGAAAGTGGATGTTACAAGACGGCAAGATACACCCCTAGATAATCTTTCTTAGGTGATATATCAAGAGCCCCGTCTCAAAACAGTGCGTACGTGCGTGCGTGCGTGTGTGTTTGTGTGTGTGTGTGTGTGTGTGTGTGTGTGTGTGTGTGTGTGTGTGTGTGTGTGTTTACCTACAGTGTTGATCTTGTTGAACACACACAGAGCACAGCTACCCTGTCTACGTGTTTATCACGACCCTGGCCTCTGTTCCAGACTGCGTGACGTCATGTCGCCGTGCCTGTCTGCACTGCCACGTCTGCACCTGGACTCTCGCCTCAGTCACACAGGGCCGCGGTCTCCAAAGACAACAATTGCATTCTGTCTTGTTGTCCTACTGACCCCCAGTCCTGACTGATACGGCAGATGGGGAGAGCTGCACCAGGACACAGCCACTTCAGGTTTTCCCTGCGCGCCCCTCTTGGCAGATAACAGTGCGATACGGCCTCGTGACTGAAGGACTTCGATGCGGGACTCTTGGTCCGTGTACAGAGATGTAGGTCAGGCAGTCTTCTGTGCAGAGATGTGGGACAGGCAGTCCTCTGTGAAGAGAGGTGGGACAGGCAGTCCCCTGTGCAGAGACGTGGGATAGGCAGTCCTTTGTGCAGAGATGTGGGACAGGCAGTCCTCTGTGCAGAGATGTGGGACAGGCAGTCCTCTGTGCAGAGATGTGGGACAGGCAGTCCCCTGTGCAGAGATGTGGGACAGGCAGTCCTCTGTGAAGAGAGGTGGGACAGGCAGTCCCCTGTGCAGAGATGTGGGACAGGCAATCCCCTGTACAAAGAGGTGGGACAGGCAGTCCTCTGTGCAGAGATGTGGGACAGGTAGTCCCCTGTACAGAGAGGTGGGACAGGCAGTCCTCTGTGCAGAGTTGTGGGACAGGCAGTCCTCTGTGAAGAGAGGTGGGACAGGCAGTCCCCTGTGCAGAGATGTGGGACAGGCAACCCCCTGTACAAAGAGGTGGGACAGGCAGTCCTCTGTGCAGAGATGTGGGACAGGTAGTCCCCTGTACAGAGAGGTGGGACAGGCAGTCCTCTGTGCAGAGATGTGGGACAGGAAGTCCCCATTGCAGGGAGGTGGGGCAGAATGTCCTCTGTAAGGAGAGGTGGGACAGGCAGTCCTCCTGTACAGAGATGTGGGACAGGCAGTCCTCCTGTACAGAGATGTGGGACAGGCAGTCTTCTGTACAGAGGTGGGACAGGCAGTCTTTTGTACAGATGTGGGACAGGAAGTCCCCATTGCAGGGAGGTGAGGCAGAAAGTCCTCTGTAAGGAGAGGTGGGACAGGCAGTCCTCTGTACAGAGAGGTGGGACAGGCAGTCCCCTGTCTGCTGACCACAACGCCCAACATGGCACGCAGAGGTCCTCCGTCTCATTAAGGTGTGAAGGCTGCACTCCTGTCTCTATGAAATCACACGGTGATGCTTTGATGTTTATCCGTTTCCTCCTCAACATTTACAAGAGTGAATTAATCACGAAACAGTGAAATAGTCTCATTAACGGCTTGAGAAAAGTGAAATGCACTTGTGAGATGAAATACGAATAAGACAAAATGTTTGCGTGAGAACTGTATCTGGTTCTAAATTCTAGCAATGTGTTTTAAGCTCTCTGCCAAGAACTATGTTAGCATTGGTATACTTTCTGAAATGCCTTTGTTGGCATTGTTTAAAAGTACAGAGTTTGTGCTGAGATTACTCGTACGCTGCCAAACCAAAGTCTGTGGATCGGAGTGTGTTGCACAAGGACAGAAGGCGTTTTCGTCAATCAACAACTTGCCAAGTGTCCCACTTTTTAAGAAGCTCCTCTTCGCGGACTCGGCGTTGCTTCCGACATTGTTGTTGTTGTTGGTTTTGTTTCTCACGGATTCGTGTTTGTTTTATATTCATTCATTCATTTGTTTGTTCATTCATTCATTAATATATCAACAAACAAACACACAAACATGCAGAAAAACAAATGATGGACTGACAAACGGTCAAAGGAAGGAAGGAAGGAACTACCAAACGAACAAATGAACGGCAGTCAAATAAACATTAAGTTAATATCTGCACGCGAATGGCATATCTAAGTGTAAGCACACCTGGGGATAACGTCATGCAAATGTCCCCGTGCAAGCCGGGTCTGTACAGAAGTACGCTTTGTGGAATGGGACAAAGGAAAGCATGGAAAAAAGACGGGACAAGATGGAAGAGTGAGGAAACAACTACCCCCTTTGTACAGACACAGCCCTAAGTAACGAAAAACCGAACAGATCGTGGAAAAAATTACGCGTTTTATGTACCATAGCAAGTGTAACATATAACCAGATCTATTCAATGCCCCACCCCCAACCTACCCCAATCCCACCCCACCCCACCCCCATCCCAGTCCCATCTCACCCCCATCCCAGCCCCATCTCACCCCCATCCCCACCCTACCCCCATCCCCGCCCCCACCCCACCTAACCCGCATCCCCATCTCCTCCCCACTTCAGCTGCAGTCCTTGGCTGCCGTGCTTTGAGGGGCAGTACTACAAAGGCCCTTGGCTGCCGTGCTTGAGGCTACAAAGGCCCTTGGCTGCCGTGCTTGAGGGGCTGTACTACAAAGGCCCTTGGCTGCCGTGCTTGAGGGGCTGTACTACAAAGGCCCTTGGCTGCCGTGCTTGGGGGGCTGTACTACAAAGGCCCTTGGCTGCCGTGCTTGAGGGGCTGTACTACAAAGGCTGCCGTGCTTGGGGGGCTGTACTACAAAGGCCCTTGGCTGCCGTGCTTGGGGGGCTGTACTACAAAGGCTGCCGTGCTTGGGGGGCTGTACTACAAAGGCCCTTGGCTGCCGTGCTTGAGGGGCTGTACTACAAAGGCCCTTGGCTGCCGTGCTTGAGGGGCTGTACTACAAAGGCCCTTGGCTGCCGTGCTTGGGGGGGCTGTACTACAAAGGCCCTTGGCTGCCGTGCTTGGGGGGCTGTACTACAAAGGCCCTTGGGCTGCCGTGCTTGAGGGGCTGTACTACAAAGGCTGCCGTGCTTGGGGGGCTGTACTACAAAGGCCCTTGGCTGCCGTGCTTGGGGGCTGTACTACAAAGGCCCTTGGCTGCCGTGCTTGACTACAAAGGCCCTTGGCTGCCGTGCTTGGGGGGCTGTACTACAAAGGCCCTTGGCTGCCGTGCTTGGGGGCTGTACTACAAAGGCCCTTGGCTGCCGTGCTTGAGGGGCTGTACTACAAAGGCCCTTGGCTGCCGTGCTGGGGGGCTGTACTACAAAGGCCCTTGGCTGCCGTGCTTGGGGGGCTGTACTACAAAGGCCCTTGGCTGCCGTGCTTGGGGGGCTGTACTACAAAGGCCCTTGGCTGCCGTGCTTGGGGGGCTGTACTACAAAGGTCCTTGGCTGCCGTGCTTGGGGGCTGTACTACAAAGGCCTTGGCTGCCGTGCTTGGGGGGCTGTACTACAAAGGCCCTTGGCTGCCGTGCTTGAGGGGCTGTACTACAAAGGCCCTTGGCTGCCGTGCTTGAGGGGCTGTACTACAAAGGCCCTTGTCTGCCGTGCTTGGGGGGCTGTACTACAAAGGCCCTTGGCTGCCGTGCTTGGGGGCTGTACTACCTACAAGGCTGCCGTGCTTGGGGGCTGTATTACACGGCCCTTGGCTGCCGTGCTTGAGGGGCTGTACTATAAGGCTGCCATGCTTGAGGGGCTGTACTATCAAAGTGCCCTTGTTGCCGCTTGTGCGTGGGGGGGGGTGGGGCTGTACTACAAATAGGCTGCCATGCTTGAGGGGCTTGTACTACAAAGGCTTGCCGTGTCTTGGGGGGCTGTACTACAAGGCTGCCGTGCTTGAGGGGCTGTACTACAAAGGCTGCCGTGCTTGGGGGGCTGTACTACGAAGGCCCTTGGCTGCCGTGCTTGGGGGGCTGTACTACAAAGGCCCTTGGCTGCCGTGCTTGGGGGGCTGTACTACAAAGGCCCTCGGCTGCCGTGCTTGGAGGGCTGTACTACAAAGGCCCTTGGCCAAGAAACAAACAAACAAACAGAAAGCAGACGCGCATGCGCACTTGTACAACTGTGTGCGGTCTCGCAGGCAAGCAAGTGACACCCATGCAGGTACGATCAAACGCAACAACGAAGAAAGCCGCAGCTGTCTGCCTTGAGGAATCACGTGATTACATCAGGTGCTGTGCGATAAAGACTCTGACACGGAGACTTCTGGACTTTGCCTGTCTTCAGACCGCAGTCCAAAGCGAGTGGTGTCTGGCCGGACCCTGACCCAGGCAACGAAGCCGTTTTAGGTTGCGCTGCTTTGCTGTTCATGAATATTCATGAAAAAGGACTAAATTTACAAAAGGGAAAAGATAGCATTAGCTACTGTTATTTAGAACTGAACTGTTTAATTTTCATTCGTGAGGGCCCAGGCACTGTTTGTTGGGGAAGTTCATTTACCGCCTACTTAAAACAAACATTTCACTGCAAATTTTTTCAGGAAAAGTGTTAACATAAAACTTTCCATAGACAATCTACACTTTTATCGAATCGTCACAAAATATTTATACAAACTGCTTTTTTTTGCGATTACTGCGCAGGAAAAATGTTGCGAGAAAAAGTGAAGGTGTTGGGAGCGTCCTCTCAAACTACGGCAAGCCAACTGACGGCAGACACGGCAACTTTTACCTGGACCGACACAGTGTCTAGTTTCCTGGCGCAGTGCTCTATTTAGGCAAGATAAACCCTCACGATTAATGGAGAAATCGCAGATGAGGGAATGTTGCTTTCATGATTTACCGAAGTACACAAGGTGTTACAAGGAACATTGCTGTAGGTTCAGTAATTCTTTTTCACGAATCGTTGGAAAATAAACGATGAAGACTGCACGGAAATATTCATTCAGCAGTCATGTGTACCATGCATATCATGTGTGAGTTTGTGCGTGCGTGCGTGTGTGTGTGTGAGTGCGTGCATGCATGCGTGCGTACATGTGTCTGTGTGTGTGCATGTGTGTGCGTGCGTGCGTGCGTGCGTGTGTGTGTTTGTGTGAGTGCCTTTGTGTGTGTGTGTGTGTGTGGGTGTGTGCGTGCGTGCATGAGTGTGTGCGTGCGTGCGTGTGTATGTGTGTAGAGAACCTGATATGCATGGTACACATGACTGCTGAATGAAATATTTCGTGCATTCTTCATCGTTTTATTTTACAACGATCTGAAAAAGAATTCTGAACCTACAGCAATGGTTCTCTTTGTAACACCTTGTGTACTTCCGGTAAATCATGAAAGCAACATTTTCCTCCATCTGCGATTTTCTCCATTAATCGTGAGGGTTTATATTTGCCTAAATAGAGCACTGCGCCAGGAAAACTAGACACCTGTGTCGGTCCAGGGAAAAGTTGCCGTGTCTGCCGTCAGTTGGCTTGCCGTAGTTTGAGAGGACGCTCCCAACACCTTCACTTTTTTCTCGCAACATTTTTTCTGCGCAGTAATCGCAAAAAGAGAAGCAGTTTGTATAAATATTTTATGAAGATTTGATAAAAGTGTAGATTGTCTATGGAAAGTTTAATGTCAACACAGAGTTCTTCCTGGAAGAACATTTGCAGTGACATGTTTGTTTTAAGTAGGCCGGTAAATGAACTGTCTCCAACAACACAGGTCCTGAGGCCCTCACGAAGAAAATTAAACCGTTCAGTTCGTAAATAAACAGTAGCTAATGCTACTCTTGCCTTTTGTAAATTAAGTCCTTTTTCATGAAGATTCATGAACAGCAAAGCAGCGCAACCTAAAACGGCTTCGTTGCCTGGGTCAGGGTCCGGCCAGACACCACTCGCTTTGGACTGCGGTCTGAAGACAGGCAAAGTCCAGAAGTCTCCGTGTCAGAGTCTTTATCGCACAAGCCCCCTGAGTAATCACGTGATTCCTCAAAGGCAGACAGTCTGCGGCCTTTCTTCGTTGTTTGTCCGTTTATGATCGTACCTGCATGGGGGTCACTTGCCTGCCTGCGAGACCGCACCAGTTGTACAAGTGCGCATGCGCGTCTGCTTTCTGTTTGTTTGTTTGTTTCTTGGCCAAGGGCCTTTGTAGTACAGCCCTCCAAGCACGGCAGCCGAGGGCCTTTGTAGTACAGCCCCCCAAGCACGGCAGCCAAGGGCCTTTGTAGTACAGCCCCCCAAGCACGGCAGCCAAGGGCCTTAGTAGTACAGCCCCCCAAGCACGGCACAGCCTTTGTAGGACAGCCCCCTCAAGCACGGGCAGCCTTGTAGTACAGCCCCCCAAGACACGGCAAGCCTTTGTAGTACAAGCCCCTCAAGCATGGCAGCCATATTGTAGTACAGCCCCACCCCCCCCCACGCACAAGCGGCAACAAGGGCACTTTGTAGTACAGACCCTCAAGCATGGCAGCCTTTATAGTACAGCCCCTCAAGCACGGCAGCCAAGGGCCGTTGTAATACAGCCCCCCAAGCACGGCAGCCTTTGTAGGTAGTACAGCCCCCCAAGCACGGCAGCCAAGGGCCTTTGTAGTACAGCCCCCCAAGCACGGCAGACAAGGGCCTTTGTAGTACAGCCCCTCAAGCACGGCAGCCAAGGGCCTTTGTAGTACAGCCCCTCAAGCACGGCAGCCAAGGGCCTTTGTAGTACAGCCCCCAAGCACGGCAGCCAAGGGCCTTTGTAGTACAGCCCCCAAGCACGGCAGCCAAGGACCTTTGTAGTACAGCCCCCCAAGCACGGCAGCCAAGGGCCTTTGTAGTACAGCCCCCCAAGCACGGCAGCCAAGGGCCTTTGTAGTACAGCCCCCCAAGCACGGCAGCCAAGGGCCTTTGTAGTACAGCCCCCAAGCACGGCAGCCAAGGGCCTTTGTAGTACAGCCCCTCAAGCACGGCAGCCAAGGGCCTTTGTAGTACAGCCCCCCAAGCACGGCAGCCAAGGGCCTTTGTAGTACAGCCCCCCAAGCACGGCAGCCAAGGGCCTTTGTAGTACAGCCCCCAAGCACGGCAGCCAAGGGCCTTTGTAGTACAGCCCCCCAAGCACGGCAGCCAAGGGCCTTTGTAGTACAGCCCCCCAAGCACGGCAGCCTTTGTAGTACAGCCCCTCAAGCACGGCAGCCAAGGGCCTTTGTAGTACAGCCCCCCAAGCACGGCAGCCAAGGGCCTTTGTAGTACAGCCCCCCAAGCACGGCAGCCAAGGGCCTTTGTAGTACAGCCCCTCAAGCACGGCAGCCAAGGGCCTTTGTAGTACAGCCCCTCAAGCACGGCAGCCAAGGGCCTTTGTAGTACAGCCCCCCAAGCACGGCAGCCTTTGTAGTACAGCCCCCCAAGCACGGCAGCCAAGGGCCTTTGTAGTACAGCCCCCCAAGCACGGCAGCCTTTGTAGTACAGCCCCTCAAGCACGGCAGCCAAGGGCCTTTGTAGTACAGCCCCCAAGCACGGCAGCCAAGGGCCTTTGTAGTACAGCCCCTCAAGCACGGCAGCCAAGGGCCTTTGTAGTACAGCCCCTCAAGCACGGCAGCCAAGGGCCTTTGTAGTACAACCCCTCAAGCACGGCAGCCAAGGGCCTTTGTAGTACAGCCCCTCAAGCACGGCAGCCAAGGGCTGCAGCTGAAGTGGGGAGGAGATGGGGATGCGGGTTAGGTGGGGGTGGGGGTGGGATGGGGGTAGGGTGGGGATGGGGGTGAGATGGGGCTGGGATGGGGGTGAGATGGGACTGGGATGGGGGTGGGGTGGGGGTGGGATTGGGGTAGGTTGGGGGTGGGGCATTGAATAGATCTGGTTATATGTTACACTTGCTATGGTACATAAAACGCGTAATTTTTTCCACCGATCTGTTCGGTTTTTTCGTTACTTAGGGCTGTGTCTGTACAAAGGGGGTAGTTTGTTTCCTCACTCTTCCATCTTGTCCCGTCTTTTTTCCATGCTTTCCCCTTTGTCCCATTCCACAAAGCGTACTTCTGTACAGACCCGGCTTGCAACGGGGACATTTGCATGACGTTATCCCCAGGTGTGCTTACACTTAGATATGCCATTCGCGTGCAGATATTAACTTAATGTTTATTTGACTGCCGTTCATTTGTTCGTTTGGTAGTTCCTTCCTTCCTTCCTTTGACCGTTTGTCAGTCCATCATTTGTTTTTCTGCATGTTTGTGTGTTTGTTTGTTGATATATTAATGAATGAATGAACAAACAAATCAATGAATGAATATAAAACAAACACGAATCCGTGAGAAACAAAACCAACAACAACAACAATGTCGGAAGCAACGCCGAGTCCGCGAAGAGGAGCTTCTTAAAAAGTGGGACACTTGGCAAGTTGTTGATTGACGAAAACGCCTTCTGTCCTTGTGCAACACACTCCGATCCACAGACTTTGGTTTGGCAGCGTACGAGTAATCTCAGCACAAAATATGTTCCTATTGAACAATGCCAACAAAGGTATATTTAAGAAAGTATACCAATGCTAACATAGTTCTTGGCAGAGAGCTTAAAACACATTGCTAGAATTTAGAACCAGATACAGTTCTCACGCAAACATTTTGTCTTATTCGTATTTCATCTCACAAGTGCATTTCACTTTTCTCAAGCCGTTAATGAGACTAGTTCACTGTTTCGTGATTAATTCACTCTTGTAAATGTTGAGGAGGAAACGGATAAACATCAAAGCATCACCGTGTGATTTCATAGAGACCGGGATGCAGCCTTCACACCTTAATGAGACGGAGGACCTCTACGTGCCATGTTGGGCGTTGTGGTCAACAGACAGGGGACTGCCTGTCCCACATCTTCTTACAGAGGACTTTTGCCCCACCTCCCTGCAATGGGGACTTCCTGTCCCACATCTGTACAAAAGACTGCCTGTCCCACCTCTGTACAGAAGACTGCCTGTCCCACATCTCTGTACAGGAGGACTGCCTGTCCCACATCTCTGTACAGGAGGACTGCCTGTCCCACCTCTCCTTACAGAGGACATTCTGCCCCACCTCCCTGCAATGGGGACTTCCTGTCCCACATCTCTGCACAGAGGACTGCCTGTCCCACCTCTCTGTACAGGGGACTACCTGTCCCACATCTCTGCACAGAGGACTGCCTGTCCCACCTCTTTGTACAGGGGGTTGCCTGTCCCACATCTCTGCACAGGGGACTGCCTGTCCCACCTCTCTTCACAGAGGACTGCCTGTCCCACAACTCTGCACAGAGGACTGCCTGTCCCACCTCTCTGTACAGGGGACTACCTGTCCCACATCTCTGCACAGAGGACTGCCTGCCCACCTCTTTGTACAGACGATTGCCTGTCCCACATCTCTGCACAGGGGACTGCCTGTCCCACCTCTCTTCACAGAGGACTGCCTGTCCCACATCTCTGCACAAGGGACTGCCTGTCCCACGTCTCTGCACAGAGGACTGCCTGTCCCACCTCTCTGCACAGAGGACTGCCTGTCCCACATCTCTGCACAAAGGACTGCCTATCCCACGTCTCTGCACAGGGGACTGCCTGTCCCACCTCTCTTCACAGAGGACTGCCTGTCCCACATCTCTGCACAGAAGACTGCCTGACCTACATCTCTGTACACGGACCAAGAGTCCCGCATCGAAGTCCTTCAGTCACGAGGCCGTATCGCACTGTTATCTGCCAAGAGGGGCGCGCAGGGAAAACCTGAAGTGGCTGTGTCCTGGTGCAGCTCTCCCCATCTGCCGTATCAGTCAGGGCTGGGGGTCAGTAGGACCCCAAGACAGAATGCAATTGTTGCCTTTGGAGACCGCGGCTCTGTGTGACTGAGGCGAGAGTCCAGGTGCAGACGTGGCAGTGCAGACAGGCACGGCGACATGACGTCACGCAGTCTGGAACAGAGGCCAGGGTCGTGATAAACACGTAGACAGGGTAGCTGTGCTCTGTGTGTGTTCAACAAGATCAACACTGTAGGTAAACACACACACACACACACACACACACACACACACACACACACACACACACACACAAACACACACGCACGCACGCACGTACGCACTGTTTTGAGACGGGGCTCTTGATATATCACCTAAGAAAGATTATCTAGGGGTGTATCTTGCCGTCTTGTAACATCCACTTTCTTTCCATGCAATCAAGGGGTGAACGAGACTACACAGAGAAGATACGTAGGTGGAATTTGACCTTTAAAATAACTTTAATAATATGGAAGTAATGATAATTCTTCATATAACTAATTCAAAGTATTAAGTGATACCATGTTTAGCCAGCCAGCCTTTCAATGGTTACACTTATCTGTGAGCGTTCAATTCAGCTGATCACTGATGAGCGTAGAGCCCTTTCAACAGGGTTGTAGATGGATGAACATGTAGGGCCAGGTGAGATGGGCCTGCCCGGGAATCTTGAATTCTGGTGCTTGGGAAGGGAGGGTAACGTTGAACGTCTCCCCTCCGCGTTGAGGCTGTTCGTAGGTCAGACGTGACGCTGTTCCTGGGTCAGGCATGACGCTGTCTGTGGGGTCAGGCATGACGCTGTCTGTGGTGTCAGGCCAAGCGTGGCACGCCTGATAACTCTGGTCTTCTGGTGGAGGTGTCACGCCCATCTGAGTGGACTGGACCCTTGATGGATGGCGTCCGAGGAGTCTTGGGAGGCAGCAAGGCTATGGGAAAGGGGGTTTCTGGCCTTCCCCCTTTACATCTCCTGTTTGACCTTGGGCGCAGTCACAGCGAGTGCACTGCACGCCCCAGAGGTAGGGGGTAAGAGAGAGAGAGAGAAAGAAAGACGGTGGAGGCTTTATAGTTTTGGGTCCGTCCACTAACCAATCACACTCTTGGCATCATCTGTGCAGTACAACATTAGTGTCTTTGTTCTCTCCACTGACCAATTCTATTCTCGGCAGCAGAATGTTAGCGTCTCTTTGTTCTGTCCAATTCTCACTTTCGGCACAACATTCCAAGGCCTGGCTTGTTTCTCTAAGAGAGAGCTTTGAGGCCTGGCTGGCTCTTAAAGTGGGCAGTGAACTGACTTAAAATTAAAATATCTCCACTCATAACAGAACGCACGCATGCTCGCACGTACACACACACAAACACACAGACACACATTCACACAAACACACAGACACACATTCACACAAACACACACATTCACACAAACACGTACACACACACACATTCACACAAACACACACAAACACACACACACACACACACACACACACAAATCCCAGGACTGCAGCAAGTAGGCTGGGGATCAAGGAGCGCCATGTAAGCTGCAGCCCACAGCAGTCCACAGCAGTCCACAGCAGTCCACAGCAGTCCACAGCAGCCCACAGCAGTCCACAGCAGCCCACAGCAGTCCACAGCAGCCCACAGCAGCCCACAGCAGTCCACAGCAGCCCACAGCAGTCCACAGCAGTCCACAGCAGCCCACAGCAGCCCACAGCAGCCCACAGCAGTCCACAGCAGCCCACAGCAGTCCACAGCAGTTACAGCAGCCCACAGCAGTCCACAGCAGCCCACAGCAGCCCAACGCAGTCCACAGCAGTCCACAGCAGCCCACAGCAGCCCACAGCAGTCCACAGCAGCCCACAGCAGCCCACAGCAGCCCACAGCAGCCCACAGCAGCCCACAGCAGCCCACAGCAGCCCACAGCAGCCCACAGCAGCCCACAGCAGCCCACAGCAGTCCACAGCAGTCCACCTGGACGAGTTCCCGCTCTAACGTGCATCTCACTCTGACTGTGGCAGACATTTCTCTAATCCAGTTCTCTCCCTACTTTTTTCATGGCGCGAGGACTACGCTGCCCACACACAATAGAGAGGCGAAACTTCCGGTGTCCCTGACGTGCTAATGAGCTCTTCTACAGTGTGAATCTCCGTGACGTCTGGGTGTGGAGCTTGTGGTGGAGTGGATTAAGGCATGATGGTAGCAGGGCGCGGGTATGAGGCAAAATCGTAGCTGCTTCCCACAACTTTATTTTCACCCATGGGTCCAGGATCTGTTGGCTGGTCCGAGGCCTGATGATAATGGCCTCGACCAACCCAAGACCGTGGTGGCAGTGGCCTCTCTAGACCTTGGTGGCAGTGGTCTCTTTAGACCTTGATGGCAGTGGTCTCTCTAGACCGTGGTGGCAGTGGTCTCTCTAGACCGTGGTGGCAGTGGTCTCTCTGGTCCGTGGTGGCAGTGGTCCCTCTGGCTGTGTGCCGTCTCCCCCTTAACAAGGGAATGCACGGACCTCACAGGAGCCAGGGTGTAGATTATTTCCCAGATCCTAACTCTGGTTCCTGGGTTGTGCTTCCATTTGGCAGAAAAGAGAGATTACTTAATTTAACCTACTTTGAAATGACTTCTTACAGATGTTGCCTCATTCAGCATAACACAGTCTATTGAATGAATCACATGCCTTTGCAAGTAGCTGTCTTACTTGAGGGAAAACATCAGATTTATAGTCAACATGTTACAATTCAGATGCCAGAGTGGGGAGCGGTTCACTAGCCGAGGGTCACGCTAATGTAACGAGTGACTGACAGGGCAGCTGCACTAACAATCAGACTACAGCAGAGGAGGGGTCCCAGAGCGGTCAGCTGGTCAGTTTGCATTGCACAAAGGATGGGGGGGGGGGTTGGAGAGAGGTCTGACACACAGAGAGGTCTGACACAGGATATGGGGTGGGAAGAGACAGAAGCAGGGATAACTGAATAGAGGATGAACACAGTAGATGTACAATACACTTGGTGATAGGTGCACACTATCACAAGCAGATCACACTGTGGATACAAGAGCGCCGTGTGCGGTGTTTATAGACACACACTGTGGGCGGCTGTGTAACAGAAACCACGGGCCATGTCGGTACCGCAGTGCACCGCTGTTGTGGTGACTGTGTCTGAGGGTCCTTCTGGCGCCTTCTGGAGGAATGCATCAGCCTCCCAGTCAGGGGACGCCTGATTCATCCATTCCCCATCTCCACTGTTACCAGCAAAATTAAACTGGGCTAAGGCTGTCGAGAAATTTTTACCA
>JAWQFJ010008787.1:15000-29005 GCA_034096865.1 Theodoxus fluviatilis | reverse complement strand
CCACCCACCCACCCTCGTCCTCTACCCCACTCCACCCACCAACCCACCCTCGTCCTCTACCCCACTCCACCCACCAACCCACCCTCGTCCTCTACCCCACTCCACCCACCCACCCTCGTCCTCTACTCCACTCCACCCATCCACCCTCGTCTTCTACCCCACTCCACCCATCCACCCTCGTCCTCTACCCCACTCCACCCACCCACCCTTGTCCTCTACTCCACTCCACCCACCCACCCTCGTCTTCTACCCCACTCCACCCACCCACCCTCGTCCTCTACCCCACTCCACCCACCAACCCTCGTCCTCTACCCCACTCCACCCACCAACCCTCGTCCTCTACCCTACTCCAACCACCCACCCTTGTCCTCTACCCCACTCCACCCACCCACCCACCCTCGTCCTCTACCCCACTCCACCCACCCACCCTCGTCCTCTACCCCACTCCACCCACCCACCCTCGTCCTCTACCCCACTCCACCCACCAACCCTCGTCCTCTACCCCACTCCACCCACCCACCCTCGTCCTCTAGCCCACTCCACCCACCAACCTTCGTCCTCTACACCACTCCACCCACCCACCCTCGTCCTCTACCCCACTCCACCCACCCACCCTCGTCCTCTACCCCACTCCACCCACCAACCCTCGACCTCTACCCCACTCCACCCACCCACCCTCGTCCTCTACCCCACTCCACCCACCCACCCTCGTCCTCCACCCCACTCCACCCACCAACCCTCGACCTCTACCCCACTCCACCCACCCACCCTCGTCCTCTACCCCACTCCACCCACCCACCCTCGTCCTCTACCCCACTCCACCCACCAACCCTCGTCCTCTACCCCACTCCACCCACCCACCCTCGTCCTCTACCCCACTCCACCCACCAACCCTCGACCTCTACCCCACTCCACTCCACCCACCCACCCTCGTCCTCTACCCCACTCCACTCCACCCACCAACCCTCGACTTCGACCCCACTCCACTCCACCCACCCTTGTCCTCTACCCCACTCCACCCACCAACCCTCGTCCTCTACCCCACTCCACCCACCAACCCTCGTCCTCTAACCCACTCCACCCATTAACCCTCGTCCTCTACCCCACTCCACCCACCCACCCTCGTCCTTTACCCCACTCCACCCACCAACCCTCGTCCTTTACCCCACTCCACCCACCAACCCTCGTCTTCTACCCCACTCAACCCACCCACCCTTGTCCTCTACTCCACCACCCACCCACCCTCGTCTTCTACCCCACTCCACCCACCCACCCTCGTCCTTTACCCCACTCCACCCACCAACCCTCGTCCTCTACCCCACTCCACCCACCCACCCTCGACCTTTACCCCACTCCACCCACCAACCCTCGTCTTCTACCCCACTCAACCCACCCACCCTTGTCCTCTACTCCACCACCCACCCACCCTCGTCTTCTACCCCACTCCACCCACCAACCCTCGTCCTCTACCCCACTCCACCCACCCACCCTCGTCCTTTACCCCACTCCACCCACCAACCCTCGTCTTCTACCCCACTCAACCCACCCACCCTTGTCCTCTACTCCACCACCCACCCACCCTCGTCTTCTACCCCACTCCACTCACCCACCCTTGTCCTCTACCCCACTCTACCCACCCACCCTCGTCCTCTGCCCCACTCCACCCATCCACCCTCGACCTCTACCACACTCCACCAACCCACCCTCGTCCTCTACCCCACTCCACCCACCCACCCTCGTCCTCTACCCCACTCCACCCACCAACCCTCGTCCTCTACCCCACTCCACCCACCCACCCTCGACCTCTACCCCACTCCACCCACCCACCCTCGTCCTTTTCTCCACTCCACCCACCCACCCTCGTCCTCTACCCCACTCCACCCACCAACCCTCGTCCTTTACTCCACTCCACTCACCCACCCTCGTCCTCTACCCCACTCCACCCACCCACCCTCGTCCTCTACCCCACTCCACCCACCCACCCTCGTCCTCTACCCCACTCCACCCACCCACCCTCGTCCTCTACCCCACTCCAACCACCCACCCTCGTCCTCTACCCCACTCCACCCACCCACCCTCGTCCTTTACTCCACTCCACCCACCCACCCTCGTCCTCTACCCCACTCCACCCACCCACCCTCGTCCTCTACCCCACTCCACCCACCCACCCTCGTCCTTTACCCCACTCCACCCACCCACCCTCGTCCTCTACCCCACTCCACCCACCCACCCTCGTCCTCTACCCCACTCCACCACCCACCCTCGTCCTTTACCCCACTCCACCCACCAACCCTCGTCCTTTACTCCACTCCACCCACCCACCCTCGTCCTCTACCCCACTCCACCCACCCACCCTCGTCCTATACCCCACTCCACCTACCCACCCTCGTCCTTTACCCCACTCCACCTACCCACCCTCGTCCTTTACCCCACTCCACCTACCCACCCTCGTCCTTTACCCCACTCCACCCACCCACCATCGTCCTCTACCCCACTCCACCCACCAACCCTCGTCCTCTACCCCACTCCAACCACCTACCCTCGACCTCTACCCCACTCCACCCACGAACCCTTGTTCTCTACCCCACTCCACCCACCCACCCTCGTCCTCTACTCCACCCACCAACCCTCGTCCTCTACCCCACTCCACCCACTCACCCTCATCCTCTACCCAACACCGCCCACCCACCCTCGTCCTCTACCCCACTCCACCCACCCACCCTCATCCTCTACCCCACTCCACCCACCCACCCTCGTCCTCTACCCCACTCCACCCACCAACCCTCGTCCTTTACCCCACTCCACCCACCCACCCTCGTCCTCTACCCCACTCCACCCACCAACCCTCGTCCTCCACCCCACTCCTCCCACCCACCCTCGTCCTCTACCTCACTCCACCCACCAACCCTCGTCCTCTACCCCACTCCACCCACCCACCCTCGTCCTCTACCCCACTCCACCCACCAACCCTCGTCCTCTACCCCACTCCACCCACCCACCCCTTGTCCTCCACCCCACTCCACCCACCCACCCTCGTCCTCTACCCCACTCCACCCACCCACCCTCGTCCTGTACCCCACTCCATCACCCACCCTCGTCCTCTACTCCACTCCACCCATCAACCCTCGTCCTTTACTCCACTCCACCCACCAACCCTCGTCCTCTACTCCACTCCACCCACCCACCCTCGTCCTCTACCCCACTCCACCCACCCACCCTTGTCGTCTACCCCACTCCACCCACCCACCCTCGTCCTCTACCCCACTCCACCCACCCACCCTCGTCCTGTACCCCACTTTATCACCCACCCTCGTCCTCTACTCCACTCCACCCATCAACCCTCGTCCTTTACTCCACTCCACCCACCAACCCTCGTCCTCTACTCCACTCCACCCACCAACCCTCGTCCTCTACCCCACTCCACCCACCCACCCTCGTCCTCTACCCCACTCCATCACCCACCCTTGACCTCTACTCCACTCCACCCATCAACCCTCGTCCTCTATTCCACCCACCAACCCTTGTCCTCTACTCCACTCCACCCACCAACCCTCGTCCTCTACTCCACCCACCAACCCTTGTCCTCTTCTCCACTCCACCCACCCACCCTCGTCCTCTACTCCGTTCCACCCACCCACCCTCGTCCTCTACCCCACTCCACCCACCCACCCTCGTCCTCTACCCCACTCCACCCACCCACCCTCGCCCTTTACTCCACTCCACCCACCAACCCTCGTCCTCTACCCCACTCCACCCACCCACCCACCCTCGTCCTCTACCCCACTCCACCCACCCACCCTCGTCCTCAACCCCACTCCACCCACCCACCCTCGCCCTTTACTCCACTCCACCCACCCACCCTCGTCCTCTACCCCACTCCACCCACCAACCCTCGTCCTCTACTCCACTCCACCCACCAACCCTCGTCCTCTACCCCACTCCACCCACCCACCCTCGTCCTTTACTCCACTCCACCCACCAACCCTCGTCCTCTACCCCACTCCACCCACCCACCCTCGTCCTGTACCCCACTCCATCACCCACCCTTGTCCTCTACTCCACTCCACCCATCAACCCTCGTCCTCTACTCCACCCACCAACCCTTGTCCTCTACTCCACTCCACCCACCAACCCTCGTCCTCTACCCCACTCCACCCACCCACCCTTGTCCTCTACTCCACTCCACCCTCCTACCCTCGTCCTCTACTCCACTCCACCCACCCACCCTCGTCCTCTACCCCACTCCACCCACCCACCCTCGTCCTCTACCCCACTCCACCTACCCACCCTCGTCCTCTACCTCACTCCACCCACCCACCCTCGCCCTTTACTCCACTCCACTCACCAACCCTCGTCCTCTACCCCACTCCATCCACCCACCCTCGACCTCTACCCCACTCCACCCACCCACCCTCGTCCTCTACCCCACTCCACCCACCCACCCACCCTCGTCCTCTACCCCACTCCACCCACCAACCCTCGTCCTCTACTCCACTCCACCCACCCACCCTCGTCCTCTACCCCACTCCACCCACCCACCCTCGTCCTTTACCCCACTCCACCCACCAACCCTCGTCCTCTACTCCACTCCACCCACCCACAATCGTCCTCTACCCCACTCCACCCACCAACCCTCGTCCTCTACTCCACTCCACCCACCCACCCTCGTCCTCTACCCCACTCCACCCATCCACCCTCGTCCTCTACCCCACTCCACCCACCCACCCTCGTCCTCTACCCCACTCCACCCACCCACCCTCGTCCTCTACCCCACTCCACCCACCAACCCTCGTCCTCTACTCCACTCCACCCACCAACCCTCGTCCTCTACCCCACTCCACCCACCCACCCTCGTCCTCTACCCCACTCCACCCACCAACCCTCGTCCTCTACTCCACTCCACCCACCCACCCTCGTCCTCTACCCCACTCCACCCATCCACCCTCGTATTCTACCCCACTCCACCCACCAACCCTCGTTCTCTACCCCACTCCACCCACCCACCCTCGTCCTCTACCCCACTCCACCCACCCACCCTCGTCCTCTACCCCACTCCACCCACGAACCCTCGTTCTCTACCCCACTCCACCCACCCACCCTCGTCCTCTACTCCACCCACCACCCACCCTCGTCCTCTACCCCACTCCACCCACCCACCCTCGTCCTCTACCCCACTCCACCCACCCACCCTCGTCCTCTACCCCACTCCACCCACCCACCCTCGTCCTCTACCCCACTCCACCCACCCACCCTCGTCCTCTACTCCACTCCACCCACCCACCCTCGTCCTCTACCCCACTCCACCCACCCACCCTCGTCCTCTACTCCACTCCACCCACCCACCCTCGTCCTCTACCCCACTCCACCCACCCACCCTCGTCCTCTACTCCACTCCACCCACCCACCCTCGTCCTCTACTCCACTCCACCCACCCACCCTCGTCCTCTACCCCACTCCACCCACCCACCCTCGTCCTCTACCCCACTCCACCCACCAACCCTCGTCCTCTACCCCACTCCACCCACCCACCCTCGTCCTCTACCCCACTCCACCCACCCACCCTCGTCCTCTACTCCACTCCACCCACCCACCCTCGTCCTTTACCCCACTCCACCCACCAACCCTCGTCCTCTACCCCACTCCACCCACCAACCCTCGTCCTCTACCCCACTCCACCCACCCACCCTCGTCCTCTACTCTACTCCACCCATCCACCCTCGTCCTCTACTCCACTCCACCCATCCACCCTCGTCCTCTACCCCACTCCACCCATCCACCCTCGTCCTCTACTCCACTCCACCCATCCACCCTCGTCCTCTACCCCACTCCACCCACCCACCCTCGTCCTCTACCCCACTCCACCCACCCACCCTCGTCCTCTACCCCACTCCACCCACCCACCCTCGTCCTCTACTCCACTCCACCCATCCACCCTCGTCCTCTACTCTACTCCACCCACCCACCCTCGTCCTCTACTCCATTCCACCCATCCACCCTCGTCCTCTACCCCACTCCAACCACCAACCCTCGTCTTCTACTCCACCCACCAACCCTCGTCCTCTACCCCACTCCACCCACCCACCCTCGTCCTCTACCCCACTCCACCCACCCACCCTCGTCCTCTACCCCACTCCACCCACGAACCCTCGTTCTCTACCCCACTCCACCCACCCACCCTCATACTCTACCCCACTCCACCCACCAACCCTCGTCCTCTACTCCACTCCACCCACCCACCCTCGTCCTCTACCCCACTCCACCCACCAACCCTCGTCCTCTACCCCACTCCACCCACCCACCCTCGTCCTCTACCCCACTCCACCCACCCACCCTCGTCCTCTACCCCACTCCACCCACCAACCCTCGTCCTCTACCCCACTCCACCCACCCACCCTCATACTCTACCCCACTCCACCCACCAACCCTCGTCCTCTACCCCACTCCACCCACGAACCCTCGTTCTCTACCCCACTCCACCCATCAACCCTCGTCCTCTACTCCACACCACCCCCCCACCCCCGACCACTACCCCCCCCCACCCACCCACCCTCGTCCTCTACCCCACTCCACCCACACACCCTCGTCCTCTTTCCCACTCCACCCACCCACCCTCGACCTCTACCCCACTCCACCCACCCACCCTCTGCCTCTACCCCACTCCACCCGTCAACCCTCGTCTTTATACCCCTCCTCTTGTTTTTGCAATTTTCCTTTCTACTCTCTTCCACATCTCATCTCTTTCCTCCTCTCCCCATTGCTCCCCCCCCCCCCCCATCTCTCCCCATCTCTCTCCACCTCCTCCACCCCCATCACACACACATGAACCATTTACCTACCCTCACCTCTATACTCTCACCCCTTGCTGCTGTCTGACCTTCAACCTTCGCGTTCCTTCTTTGGCAATCGCCATGACGTCCGTGCTTGTGTCTCCATCTGCTCCTTTTCTTTCATCCCTAACCCCGGCCACCTAGCTTCCCTCATGAGGGTGCTCTCTGTTAGCCCTTTACTAAGGGTAACATGCGTTCGGAAGAGTTGTTGGGAGTTGTCCCTCTTTGTGGGCGTTGCTGTGAAGGGGGCGCCACTGTCCAGAATGTGATGCCGGGCACTGAAAGCCGCTAATGAGGCCCGGACCTCTAACTCCCGCCATTTTGGCTCCCTCCCCGAAGTCCTTGCTCGCAGGGGTAGGGCGAAAGCGGGGGAGAGGTGGGGGAGAGGTGTTTACAAGGATGGGAGTAGGGGGTAGGGGGAAAAGTTAAAGGGAAAGGAGGGAGATCAGGCATAGGGAGAAGGAAATAGAGAAAAAGAAAAAGTGGGAGAAAGATTGGAGACAAAGAGAAGGGTGAGAAGAGTATGGATAGAGAACAAAAGACGTGAAAGATGAGAGGAGACAGAGAGAGAGAGAGAGAGAGAGATATAGAGAGAGAGAGAGAGGGAGAGAGAAAGAAATAGAGAGAGAAAAAGAAAGAGAGAGAAAAAAAGAAAGAGAGAGAGAAAAAGAAAGAAAGAGAGACTAACAGACAGACAGACAGGCAGACACACACACACACACACACACACACACACACACACACACACACACACACACACACACACACACACACACACAGACAGACAGACAGACACACAGAAAGACACACAGACACACAGAAAGACACACAGACAGACAGACAGACATACAGACAGGCAGACAAGCAGGCACGCAGGCAGACAGGCAGGCAGACAAACACATACCCAGCTAGAAGAGTGAGAAAATGAAAGAGAGAGAAAAAGTGAGAAAAAGTGAGAAAAAGAGAATGAGAGAGAAAAAGTGACAGTGAGAGAACATGAATAAGAGAGAGAGAGAGAGAGAGAGAGAGAGAGAGAGAGAGAGAGAGAGAGAGAGAGAGAGAGAGAGAGAGAGAGAGAGAGAGAGAGAGGAAAAACTGTAACATTTTAATGGATTGTTCCGTGGGTGAAACCCTACCTTGCACCGAATTGCATCAGAATCTGTTGTGAACTTTGTGAGTCATTCTGCCAAATAGCTAACGAAGGAACTGAGCGTAAAACACTACTTCCGTGGCGAGTGTAACCGACAACTGGCAGCAACCTCCCTGATCGCACCCCAGGAAACATGACCTTTGTAGAAAACCAACTTGTAGTAATTTCTTACAACATTACCTGAATATATATGTCAGTCTGCAGCTAATAGAATGATTGTTTACTGCAGTTTAATGCGAGTGCTATGTTGATAGTTGTACCCCCGAAACTGACCGAACATGTCCTAATTTGATTTAACTCTCACATTTTGTTTTGAATTGTTGATACCCATGGAAATGTCTATACCATTGCAAGAAATCTTCCGATTAAAAAATTGTTTCTACTGTCTTAAAGAGCATGACATTTAAACGGCACTTAACTTGGAATCAACTGAGAGAGCCCAATGAGACTTGTTACAATTGCAGCGGGGAGGTAATTTCTAGTGTGTTGCTAAAATTAGTCCTGTTGTAATCAGTTTATCGCAGCATATAATTATCATGGTGGCGCCACCATTGTGTATCGCGATGGGGTTATGACCTCACTATTAATTTTAGCTCAATGATTTCTGCACTCAGGAACCGAGTCATTTGTTTTCCACACTCAGTTCGCATCCTCCATCCAAGCTATCGATCATTTCATTCTAGATTTATCTCATTTGCCTGCAAATTATGAATATCGTTTGAGACAGTGAGTATCTCATCATTATTGTTCTGCATGCTTGCTACCGAGATATATGATGCACTAAATTGATTGCAGTGAGGCTAAGTTTTGCAACCCACTAGAAATTACTTTCCCAGGTAAAAGTATGACTCCATTCTCTCCGTGGTACGCATGACATTTACATTTTGTTGCCGCATACAGCGCAGTACTACGTATATCATGGTTGCAGAAAAGCCAGACAATATTTATCGATGACTCCGGTTCTACAGATAGCACCGTCGGTGGACTCGAGCGAAAGTCCACGGTGAGACATGTCGGAAGACATCAAAGAGAAGAACCCGGATTGCTGCGTTGGAGAAGGAGCGATGAGAGATGAGATTAGAGGGACGGGATGAACAGATGGGCGGAGGAGAGATAGATGAAACAGGACGAGTGTGACAGAAGGGGTGATTATGTCCCCCGTTCCCCCTTTCCCCTCTTTCCATCCATTCCCTAACATCTTTATTCCCCTCGCCCTCCTTTCCCTTGCTGAGACATCGTCTTCCACACAGACCCACAACCCCACCCCCACCCCAACCCCAACTCCTTGAATCTCTTTCCTTTAAACCAACCCCTTTCCCTTCTGCCATTTTGCTCATATCCCGGACCATCTTCACTGACCCTCCTCCCTTTAAACTCCCCACGTCTCCTCCCCTCCCTCTACCTCCCCATTTACCCCCCCCCCCTCCCACGACCTCCCGTTTTCCCGGAGTGCCCCCTGCACGTCCCTCCCTCCCCCTGCCCACACCACCCATCTCCACTTTTATGCTTTACTTTCCTCTCAGTGGGAGGGCAAGTCCGGAATGCCGGGAACATGACTTCCATAGAGTCCGAAATAGTTTCCATTTGAAGCACAACAAGGGCACAGTCGGCTGGGATGAGAGAGGAGAAGGTGATGGGGAGGAAGGGAGGAGGGGGATACGGGTGTGTGTGTGATGGGAATGAGAGAGGAGGAGATGATGGGGAAAGGAGGTGATGAGGATGAGGGAGAGGGTGGGGGGATGGCCGAAGTGATGAGGATGAAGAGGGAAAGGGTGATGCGGATGATGGGGAAGATATTGAGGAGGAGGTAGATGGTGTTGGAGAGGAAGTAGAGGGTGTTGGAGAGGAGGTAGATGGTGTTGGAGAGGAGGTAAAGGGTGTTAGAGAGGAGGTAGAGGGTGTTGAAAAGGAGGTAGTGGGTGTTGTAGAGGAGGTAGAGGGTGTTGAGGAGGAGGTAGAGGGTGTTGGGGAGGAGATAGAAGGTGTTGGAGAGGAGATATAAGGTGTTGGAGAGGAGGTAGAGGGTGTTGGAGAGAAGGTAGAGGGTGTTGGAGAGAAGATAGATGTTGGAGAGAAGGTAGAGGGTGTTGGAGAGAAGATAGAAGGTGTTGGAGAGGAGGTAGAGGGTGTTGGAGAGAAGATAGAAGGTGTTGGAGAGGAAATATAAGGTATTGAAGAGGAGGTAGAGGGTGTTGGAGAGGAGGTAGAGAGTGTTGGAGAGGAGGTAGAGCGTGATGGGGAGAAGATAGAAGGTGTTGGAGAGGAGAAATTAGGTATTGAAGAGGAAGTAGAGGGTGTTGGAGAGGAGGTAGAGGGTGTTGGAGAAGATGTAGAGGATGTTGGAGAGGAGATAAAGGATGTTGGAGAGGATGTAGAGGATGTTGAAGAGGAGGTAGAGGGTGTTGGAGAGGAGATAAAGAGTGTTGAAGAGGAGAAAAAGGGTGTTGGAGAGGAGGTAGAGGATGTTGGAGAGGAGATATAAGGTATTGGAGAGGAGGTAGAGGGTATTGGAGAGGAGATAAAGGATGTTGGTGAGGAGGTAGAGGATGTTGGAGAGGAAGTAGAGAGTGTTGGAGAGGAGGTAGAGGGTGTTGGAGAGGAGGTAGAGGATTTGGAGAGGAGGGGGAGAGGGGCAGAGGTCTTCAAGGTTGGAAAGCAAATGACTTCTGCTCAGGGTCTCGTTGGTGGAGTTGGTCTTCCACGACGGCGCCACAAAGAAGTCTGCAGGCGAGATTTTAAGGTCCCCGGTATTAGCAGCTCAGGTTGGGAGGACGCCACCAGAGATCGCATCAGTTGGAGAAGAGATCTCCGATACAGACTGAGAGAGGGAGAGATGAGACTTCGAAAACTGGGCGGGGAAAGACGCACTCAGTGGAAAGACAGGATAACACCGGGAAGACACCAGCATTTTGAGGTTCAACTGCTGCGACAAGACCGACACGCCAGAGTGGGAGTGCAGAGCCACAGCAGAGTGGCGCCAGACAACAGTTCCAGGGCTTGATTCCAGAGTGAGACACGACTGATGAGGACTACAGCACAGAGGAAACATATACTGGATATGAAATCTGGGTTTAAGAGGGTGGGGTGGGGAGCACTCGCACGAAGAAAAAAATTATATAAATGAAAGAACAAATGGCCGGTGCCATTGACTTTTTAAAAAAACAATGACGAGCACTTGGTGACGACTCATCGAGCTGGCCACCACGATATGAAAGTCCGTACACGGTCACACTCGTGCAAAGCAACCGAGGAGAGTAAGCACAGAGCAACACAAACGGTTAAAAGATGGCTTTTTATGTTGCAACATTCCACCCTTTGTTGGTTGCTCAAACCTCACACTTTTACCCCCTAGTCATCGGGTCACTCAAAATATCACTCCAACACCCCGAGGAGCATACAACTACAGTGCTGATGACGGCGCCAAATTAGCTTTCACAATTTTCCAGGTAAGCCTTCACAGGTGCCCATTTCCCTCCTCAGTTCAGTTCAGTTTCTTAACCCTGAGATGGGTTGTTGACGCACCACTGATGACTTTCGGACAATCTTCCTCCATCGATCTCTATGCTCTGTGGCTCGCTGTGAGTCAGCAAAGGTCAAGCCTGTCCACTCTTTGATGTTGTCTTCTCACCTCTTTCTCTGCCTGCCTCTCCTTCTCCCACCTGGTGCGGTACCTTGCAGGATGGTTTTGGCCAGCCCACTGCCTCTTGACACATGACCGTACCACTTAAGCTTTCTGCTTTTCACGATTGAGAGCAGGTCTTCGTACTGTCCAAATGCTCTCCTGATCCTGTTGCTGACTTCCTCATTCGTGACAACTGACATGGTCTTTATATGAGATGTTCAGAATCTTGCGGTAGCATCTCATTTCCAGGGCTTGTATCCGTCTCTGTAGTTCAGATGTGACTGTCCAGGACTCGCATGCATACAAGAATACGGAGATGGCCAGCGTGCGCATGAGCCTGATCTTCGACGCGAGAGTGATATTTCTGTCATGCCATATTGGCTTCAACTTTGCCAATGCTGCTGTTGTTTGTGCTATCCTGGACAGTATCTCTGGTTTGGACCCTTCATCAGTCACAATAGATCCCAGGCATTTGAAGTTGTTCACAGCTTCCAGTTTTTGACCCTTCACTTTGATTTCCATTTTGAAGCCTCGAGAATTGTTCGTCATCACCTTGGTGTTCTCGGCGCTGATCTCCATGCCATACGCCTGTGAGGTCTTTTCCCTCCTAGGTGGGGAAAAACACTGTCAGTGAGGCATCACCTTGGTGTTCTTGGCGCTGATCTCCATGCCATACGCCTGTGAGGTCTTTTCCCTCCTAGGTGGGGAGAAACACTGTCAGTGAGGCATCTTGGTTAAGGATTCAACTCTGGGATCCCCACAGCTTCGAACACCACATCCAGTATCCGCAAGTGACAGCAGGTCATTCAGATTAAGGAACACATTAAAGAGGGCCGTGTTAACGCACCGTTATTTGTTAATTGGAGTCAGATATATGTAGGTTGTAATGATGGAGAAAAACAACTAAGTCATCCCTAGCAGGGACCGAACCATGGAACCTAATGGCCGCGCACACCTGCCAACAGGTCGAGCTACATGTCCCGATCTTTAAGAAGATGCGTTCATTAGCGTAGTTAGTCGTACGCCTGCGATCATTGTGCTCCTGCAGGGGAGATAACGTGACTGCTTTGCAGGGAGCGCGAAGTTATTATTGTAGGAAAGGACCATTGGAGGTCAGGCACGATAACCACTTGCTCACAGAGCCCAAGGTTTTTTTTTGTCTTGAACACACACATCTAGATACACCAGCAGCACGTCCTCAACGGCACAATCAGAATCAAGCCACAGGGGAGGGCACTCTAAGGATCCCTACTCCCTACTTCCTTGTTCACTCATCTCACCTTGAGCTCCGTGTATTCCAAGGCTTGCATCCCTCTCTGAGTAAGTACGTCACACAAGGGTCACATGCACACTCTTTTTCACCCCTATAACACCAAAACCCAACTGTTGTTCGCACTTGTGTGACGTACGTATACGTACGTATACTGAGGGTGACGCGGAATACACGGAGGCGAAAGGAATTATCACTTGTGTTACTGGAGTGCCTTTCAAGGTCTGCATCCCCCTCTGAGTAAGTACGTTATTGAAGGGTCACATACACACTCTTTCACACCCCTACAACACCAAAACCTAACTGTTGTTCGCACTTGTGTGACGTGCGTGCGTATCGAGAGGGTGAGACGGACCTTGAAACACATGAAGCCCCCCCCCCCCCCCCCCCCACCCCGCAAGCTCCTCGGCTGGCGCTAGATGTGGGATCGTCCTGTGTGCCACCCGGTTTGAAGACATTGATGTCATCACTAACAAATATATATATTATCAACATCTTCTTTTTCGCAGAGATGACCCTTGACGTCAGCTGTTCACGAGAGAGCACTTCTTGGAACTTCTTTTTGTCAAATCTAAATGCGCGTGGATGAAACTACCGTAGCGCATCATGTCTGATTTTATCTTGATCGCTCGACAAAAGTGTTCGTGTACGTATGGGCATTCAGAACACAAAACAAATATTGCTGGCTAGATGTGCACGCGGTATCACTCACCGAGCTCAGAGCGGCCATTTTCTTGACGCAGTGAGCTAGGAGTGGTCTCCCCTCATCACGACGGAATTCTAGGCTTCACCGCCAAAGGGAGCTGCCGCCGCCTTCGACCTCCGGAAGTGATCGGCCTCCATTTCCGGCGCGCAGTGCTCCCTCTGGCGGTAATCACGCGCCTCCTCTCGTCCCGCGAGATTGGTACGAGACTTCAAAGCTGTTGGACGCACCCTGGGGGTGTGTGGCAGATTGATGACGTCATCACTCCCGGACGGATTTGCAGACGTATGTAATTCAAGTTCCTCTATCTGGGGAGGAAGGGATAAGTTTATCTGTCTAGATGGGGGAAAAGTTTGGGAAGATTACTATTGGGAACATTTTTTGGTGGGGTTTGAGTCTAAGGGTGGGGGTATGTGCGCGTCGGTATGCGACA
>JAWQFJ010008787.1:7500-10000 GCA_034096865.1 Theodoxus fluviatilis | reverse complement strand
CGCCTCGTTAGTTGTATGGTAAACGAGAGAGAAATTACTATTTCTTTTCATTTGTTTATTTCAGATCCTGGCTTGAGAGGTGTGGCATTAGATTCTGGCCTGGAATTTTGTGGCTTGGCTTGGGATTTTGTGATTTGGGCTGTGGAGGTGAAGGGTTTGTGATTTGTGCTGTGGAGTTGCAGGGTTTGTGATTTGTGCTGGAGAGGTGAAAGGGGGGAAGTTGTAGTGTTGTGGAGGAGGATTGTGGACTGGAAAGTCGGTGTTTGTAATTGTTTCATTTGACCCTCTGAATATTAAACCCTTTGTTATTCATTTATCTATGCTTCAGTGTTCTGTTTCGTGTACGTCTTTTCCCAAGTAGCCCAGGGGTAGGAAGTGTATTGCATATCACATGATCAAGAGTTTGTATTCAAGCCACTACCACCTAGCAGCTCTTGACGGAAGTGAAGGAAGAAGTGAGGGAAGGAAGGAGGAAGTGAAGGAAGGAAGGAGAGACGAAGGAAGGAGGAAGTGAAGGAAGAAAGGAGGAGGGGGGAGGAGGAGGAGGATAAAGGAGGGAGGAGGAGAAGAAACAGAAAGAAACAGAAAGAAACAGAAACAAAAAGAAAAAGGAGAAAAGGAAAAGTACGAAGACCAGGGACTGTCGTATATTATTCTGTTCGGAAGGTTTCCTAGGAGGAGCAGGAACAGGAGGAAACCGAAGACCTGGAATGAATCTAAGAGCAGACGCAACAACTGCAGTAGATGAGGAAGAGTTAGTCACACGAAAATGCAGCAGTTAGATGTTTGAAACCGAGCATCAGCGCACACAAATAACGACCAAAATGGCCGCGGTGTGGAGTTAGCGCCGCTGTGAGCCACAGCGGGTTTGTTGAGCGCGAGAGAAAAAAAACCCAACGTTCGACGCAGCCGAAACATTAACTTCAACCTCTCTTTTCCCACTTAGAAAACCTTTTATTGCTTCAAGAATAAACTCACGCTCACCGGCGCGACAGCGGACAACTCGGAGGGAAAAATGGCACGGCGGTGTCAGATTTTGAAAAGCAAACCCGCAGTTTAATTTTCTAGGAGTGGGAAGGAAAATTCTGCGTGCAGGGGGGCTGGGGACGGCTGAGTAGGGGTGTGGAACTAGGGGGTTAACCAGACAGGTGGGTCCTGTCGTGCCAACACAAATGTTTTCCTTCGCCCTGTTCCGATCCAAACCATCTGGTCGCCATTGGTCCCCTGCACCCTTCCACGTGCAGGACCAACCCTGGCTGTAGATGTGCCTAGATAGAAACCAGTGTCCACATACTGTCCAGCGTGGAATGTGAAGGTTTGAGAGAGAGAGAGAGAGAGAGAGAAAATGAGAGAGAGATAGAGAGAAAATGAGAGAGAGGTAGAGAGAAAGAGATGGAGAGAGAGAGAGCGTGTGTGCGTGTGCACGCGTGAGCTTGCATGCCCGGACGCTGTCATGTGAGTAGTGTTTCACGACTGCCTTGTGCTCAAAGTAAACTACCCAGAATGTACATTTATGAAAAATGAAACAAATCGGATTATTTCCTGGAGGCCTGCGACATACTTATACATATTGCATCACTCACAGTATTATTAGATCCGTTTCGAAAGTTTCTGTTGTCTTATTTCTGTAATACATATGATCTTTTACGCAGATGTTGTCAGCAAAGTTTAGAATGATATCAGTAGAATGTGCTGGAACTGACTCTCTTGAGTGTTGTTGATGTTATTACTCCAGTTTCCTTATTCGATTTGTGCCCACCAGATTTATCGACCTTATTCTGGATATTTCGCAACGCGCACACGTGAATTACATTTGCAAAACTTAAACTGATTAAGAGCGGCTGCTGAACGAAACCGGTTCGATCGTTGAGACCATATACAGGTTTTCAAAAATACCAGGGATATGTAGACTTATAGAAACAAACTTTGAAAGATGTTTCGTCCCTGACGAACTTGAAATTGTGGTCGAGAAATGTTTGGTAACCTTTGCTGATATGTCACACAAAAGATCTCTTCTGGAAATTAATGAATGCGTTATATCGACTTGGTGGCATTGAAGCAAAAACGCTTTACCTAAAATCGCAATATTCTATCAGTTACATTAAATCGTACGTGTATTGAATATCAATGAATCAGCAAAATTAGTCGCTGTAACATATTTCGAAACGTGTACAACACGTTTACATGGGTGTGTGTAAGCATATCAGTCACGTTGAAATGTGGGCGTGTAAGTATTTATTTGTTATGACTGGCAACAACTGAAAAGCAAGATATCAAACAATTGATGAAGTGGCAAAACCATACGGGAACCCATAAAAATGCAAGTCTCTCAGCCAAATTAAAATGTTTGCATATTTTGCTTTATCTGTTATGGCTGACAACGACTGAATAATAAATGTATAATTAATCAATAACTGAATTGACAAACCCATTCGTTGCCGTATATTTAGAAACGTTTTCGGCATATTTTTCGTCGAAACCGACTGACACAGGTTATTAT
>JAWQFJ010008784.1:0-25281 GCA_034096865.1 Theodoxus fluviatilis | reverse complement strand
TGCTACTGCATTCATAATTTCGAGTGAGGGATGATTTAATCAATACAAGTGCCTGTTGAATTGTAATTTATAATATTTATAAAAATATCCCCCCTTTAACCATTACCTTTTAAGATCGTCTTTAATGATGTTTATTTTTTTTTTTATGGGAAATTACATCTATTTCACTGCGTATTCACCTAATTTTTGTCTTCTCTTATTGTGACCAAATCCATAGATGTGGCTGGACATCACCGACTCAATTGTCCAGTTAATATTTGTAGGTTTATTGCTAGCCACGCAATAAACGCACGTGATCATCTTTTTATATTCGTACGCTCACTTTTTTTTAAAAAAATCGTTTACAAATCTTTTTTTTTTACGTCCACTTGCCCATCATAAGTTGATTTTACCTTCTATTTTAATAACACAGGAATAACCCATTAGACTCCACTAAAACATTTGGTCACACAGCTGGTCTAGAACGTTTATCAGGGTCTTCTTTCTTCACGGAGATTCAAAACCATTCTTCATGTGGTTTGTTTATTCTGGCGGTCATTACTGTTGTTTTTGCTGTTCATTTAGTTTTTGCCTATAATATTGAGCCGTTTGCATACAAGCCTTTGTAGCCAAAAAAAATTCTTGCCAAGACCAGGTTGGACGCTTTTACACTGCGGATTATGTTTATTTGTGCGGGAGATGTGATTCCTAAAAGGCTATGCCGATCCTCTGTCTAGCTTGGGTTCCCCCGCTTTGTGTGGCGGTCATTGCAAGTAGGGCACATGCTACCCAACAATCTGAGCCTTATCATTTCTTTTTTACTCGCATATGTTCCAGTGGACTTTGCGAACGTCTCAGGGCTTCGTAAGTAGGCGCTTATTATTATGCGTCGCAACCTGTTTCTCCCAAAAACCGGTCGACAAGTCATATATTCTGCTAAGGTGTCGTATTCAAATCTGCATTTGACCCGGGGCTCTAGCTCTCTGCCAGGCTTCTTCTTGACACTTCCCTGTGGCTGGTTTCCTTTTACGGTCAGGCATCACTCCTCTTCGTCCCTTTACCGAATGTGTTTTACTGGTTTGTTTTCCGGTAAATTTCCTGCACTCAGTCGCGGCAGGTTGATGCGTCACAAAATTATTCGGGATTTCTCATTCTTGTCCCCCTAGCCTCCTTTATCGGAGGATCCCACCTGGGGAATATCTCGTACATCCCCTTGCGGCATTGCATAAACCACGACGGCTGTTCCTTGTATGTTTTTTACATGGTGCATTTCTTGGCGGGTATCGGATGTCTTTGCTAAGGAGTGTCCTTAGGGAATTACAAAAGGGCCTGGGTTAACCCGTACGCCTTATGCGTATAAATGTTTTTGTGGTCCTGGCTCAAAAAACTTGCAGTCTGTCTGACAAAATTGCGTATTTTCCGATAACAATGATGCCATATTTGCCTTGTTTCTGCCCTTCTTACGTGGACTCGCGTCGATCAACACGGTGCACAGTCTTTTCGAGCGGAGAGAGCTGGTCCTTGACCTCTTTTTTTATGTTGCCACTGTGAGCCGTTTTTGTATCCATTCAGTTTTTTTTGAATTTGTAGTCGCTCAGTTTATCGCGTTTTTGCCCCATTTACATCGCGCGGCCAGGGAAATCCTCGGCGTCCCTACTACCCCCCACTCCACCTCTGTTATTTTTCCTGCAAAGTTGGCGTGGGCGAGCACACTGGGTGGTGGAATGCACCACTAGTCTGCTAGAAACAGCTCACTGCTACCCCCTGCCGTCACGACAAGTCATTTTTTGGGGGCCTTCACGCAGAGGTCGCACACCCGAACCAAATCGCGGATCGTATTTTTTCTGTCTGTCCCATTATCTGTGCCGATTCCCCCAGGTACTCGTCCCAAAATCGTGCGAAAAGATTTGTTATGCAACCATTGCTGCGATCCGCTTACTCTTGCGACTCTTGTGGACTATTATTCAGTTATTTTTTCCCATAGTCTGTGATACTTCACACATCCCTGCCCGGTGGGGGGGGTTGGGCCAGCCGCTGTTCCCACTTGGAAACGTCACATCATGACCCCCCCCCCATCTTTCGATGCACGACAAATTCAAACGGCCGTACCTATTCCGTCAGCTGGCCCATTTTCTCCTGTTTCCACGTCATTACAGCCACTCAGTGGATGCGCCAGTCCACAAATCCCCTAGCTTGAAACGTGATTTATTAACCCGTGTGTAGTCTTATCGGTGCCAACTCTATCCCTTTTTTTTGTAAATTGTTCCTTCCGACCTTCACTAACACCCTCCGCCACGCCTAGCTTTTCGCCACGCATACTCGCTATCTGTCCCCATTGATGTACGTAAACCAAAAAATCCGACGGTCCAAATTTTTGGGGTGTTACCCCCCGTCCTGTGCTTCCTAGATGGGTTTTGTTTCTATTGTTGGGATTTAATTATTTTTGTCCCTTGCGTTTTTGCACTGTTCTTTATAGCAGGATAATTCCTTCCCCCTCTGGTATTTCTTCTGAGCATGCACTTCGCTCGTATGCTGGATTGCCATTTTCGTGTGCTTTCGCCGTTGTGCTTCTTCTCTTGTCTGCCAGTTCTCTGTAAGCGCAGTCTGTAGGATGATGACACTGAATTTTGAATGTGCTCTCTCTAAATCTAATGTTAAGATACTGAACTATCAAATTTAGGGCACCTTGTGTGAGCGATTTACAGTGTGTGTAACTATCAGGCACCACTGCATGAGGGAGGCACTTCCTGGACAAGCAAATCCCGTCTGTGTGATATGTCACTCAACTGTGTAAGAAGCCACCATATCCAAGTGTCGTTCATTGTATGATGAGTGCATTTACTGTATGGGCAGTCTATATTATGTCAGACATGCACTGTATTTATGATAAATACACTGCCTGAATGAAGGAACTTTGTGCCAGAGGTGAATGGTTTGTATGAGAAATACACTGCCTGAATGAGATGTCACTATGTCAGAGGTGTATAGTCTGAATGAGAAATACACTGCCTGAATGAGATGTCACTGTGTCAGAGGTGAATAGTCTGTATGAGAAATACACTGCCTGAATGAGATGTCACTGTGTCAGAGGTGTATAGTCTGTATGAGAAATACACTGCCTGAATGAGAGAACTTTGTGTCAGAGGTGTATAGTCTGTATGAGAAATACACTGCCTGAATGAGGTGTCATTGTATTAGAGGTGTATAGTCTGTATGAGAAATACACTGCCTGAATGAGGTGTCACTGTGTTAGAGGTGTATAGTCTGTATGAGAAATACACTGCCTGAATTAGATGTCACTGTGTCAGAAGTGAAGTGTCTGCATAAAAGCAGTTCCTTAAACTGGCTGAATTTGCATCCCAAGAAGTAGGTTCAGAGGGATTGGCAAACAAAGTTTGTGGGCCTTATTTCTTAACTGGACAAGCTCTTCGCTCCCAAACTACTTTTGGAAGGATGGACAAACCAGCTATGAGATTTCCAGAATAGGTTGCAGAAACCACCCCAAATGTTTGCTCTGATTGGCTGGAATTTTGTTTTTCATAACACAAGTAAACAAATGTTATCTGCCATTGGTTTTTCTTGGGTTTGCTTGCAAAATGCTCGTTTTTTTAATTAATGACACACATACGAAGGAACTATAACTAAAAAACAGTATCGGTTTCTCAAAGCTACTTGTAGAATACTTTATGGAAATGGAAATGAAGGTTGAAGTAGCTTGGCCGAGTTTGGGTAGTGATGTATGCATAACACTAACAGCCAGTTAGAGAGAGGTCCTTTTTCACGCCGAAAGTGGATTTTTTACTGGAAGCAATTTTTGTCAAATGGCGGCGGACGTGAGCATGGAAGACATTTCCGTGAATGAAGAGACAACATGCTCTTTGTGGATCTCTGGAAACGACACCCATGTCTGTGGAGTTACCATGACAGAAACTACAAGGAGAAGCTCTAAAGGCAAACGGCATGGACAGTTCTTGCACTGGTAAGTCAACTAATAACTTAGCAACTCAAACAACATTTTGGTCGAATGTAAATTTGCAAAGTATTGCTGTTGCTGATGTTGCAGTTTTATTGAAGAAAAAAAAAGTTACTCCAGATGATGATAGATAGACCAATTTTTTAAAAGTGGTATTGAAAAATTATAGACACAGTATTTGTCACTGTTGTAAATGTATTTTCTCATCAGTGTTGCTTTCATCATCATTGTACTACATGTTGATGTTCTTGTTGTTATTGGTATTATATATAATATTATGATAGCCATTATTTCTGCTAATCATCTTTTTCATAGACTTGTGTTGTATATATATATCTTTTTGCTAATGTACACTTTTCAGTCATGATTGTCATTTTGTTTTTGTATATTCTCTGTGAGCGATTTATATGGCAAGAGGAAAAAATCTGGGGTTTTCTTTTTGGCACAGGATAATATAAATATATATTATTATGCGTATTACCATTATCATTGCTATTGGTGTTGTTGTTGTTGTTATTGAAAAACCTTTTTTTTCAGCAGCAATGATGAGAAAAACAGAAAGTCTCAAAGCCTACAGTGAGCGTGCAAAGGAGAAAATCGGTGGGAACAAGTGTGGCCCTTACTGGAAAGCTTTCATTCCTTCCTCAGCCAGAGCATATAGGCTGCCAGCCAGCATGGTGACAGAAATGTGGTGCCCTGGACAAGACCCCTGATTGTTAAATGTAAGTGCAACAATTTCACTTTGTCCTCCCCTCCCCCACCTCCTCCTCCCCCCCCCCCCCTCTCCCCCTCCCCCCCCCCCCCTCCCCCCAGTGCCGTAAATAATGGGATGGGATGTGTGGTAATAAAATAATTATGTGGTAGTCTGCACCGTCACATAAATGATGTGTATTGTTTGGGTTTCAGTAATAGCATTGTGTTCTTAATGATATCATTTTTGTTGTGTTTTTTTATAGTTGGTTTGTTTTTTGTTAAATCCATTGTTAGGAATTTTATGAAAATAGAAAGCATGTCAAGATTTTGATCTTCCCTTAAAATATTCATATTTTTGTTTAGACTTATTTGCTTCTTTTTCTCTTCCCCCACCCCACCCCCCACCCCCACCCACCCCACCCCCCCACACCCCACCCCCACCCACCCCACCCCCCATCCCCACCCCACCCCCACATTTAATGAGAAAATAGCAACAATGTTGGTGCAAAGCATGGAAGTTGCAGGAAATAAAAACATAAAATTTGCAAGATATTTGTATTTGAAAAAAATGAAAACAAGAGAAATGCTCTATCAGCTAATTTTCATGAAAACCTTACCTCAACACAAAGGATAATTTCAAAGTTTTCATCATGCATCTGCCTCTTTCAACACTTTACAGATCACACACTCTGGTCTTTCCACTGTAGAAAAATCTAATACAGTTGTAATATTTTGTCACACAAATAAAAATAAATTAACAGGCTATTCCAATACATTATTCATTTTTTAAACATCACAGCAGATAATACTACACTTTATAATATTTTTAAAACACACTTTGTGTAATTAAGGCAATTTCCAAGTTCATTCTGGTCTTAGGCATGTCTACATTGATATTGAACTCCTTTTTCTCTACTCGGGTATTCTGCCAGGGTAGTGGGTACTGCTGGATGAAGTAGTTTTGTTGTGGACTTGTGACCCAGTTGTGCACCGAGGCGCCACCAGTCAGTGCCCACAGCCCAAACAGGTTGGCGGTTCTTTTGTCCGCCCACTACCTGGGGATTGCATCATGGTTTAGACCTTGCTTGTAGTCCACTGCATTAGCATCTGTTAACAGAAAAAATGTTGTTTGTTTACTTCTTATACAAACATTTTAATTGCCTTTTGTATGTTTTTTTGTGTTCTCAGGATGACCAGGAGGAGCTGGAGACTCAGCAAGACTGCTGAATGAGTTTGTTGACAGCTTCAGGAACTCCCAACGACAGCATGTCCAGCTGTAGCACTTATACACCTGCACCACTGTATAATGCAGGAGCCTCCAACGAGAGTATTTGGAACTGCAGCACTTTTACATCTGCACCACTGTATAATGCAGGAGCCTCCAACGAGAGTATTTGGAACTGCAGCACTTTTACATCTGCACCACTGTATAATGCAGGAGCCTCCAACGAGAGTATTTGGAACTGCAGCACTTCTACATCTGCACCACTGTATAATGCAGGAGCCTCCAACGAGAGTATTTGGAACTGCAGCATTTTTACATCTGCACCACTGTATAATGCAGGAGCCTCCAACGAGAGTATTCCAAACTGCAGCACTTTTACATCTGCACCACTGTATTATTCAGGAGCCTCCAATGAGAGTATTCCAAACTGCAGCACTTCTACATCTGCACCACTGTATAATGCAGGAGCCTCCAACGAGTGTATTCCAAACTGCAGCATTTCCACTCCTGCACCACTGTATAATGCAGGAGCCTCCAACGAGAGTATTTGGAACTGCAGCACTTCTACATCTGCACCACTGTATAATGCAGGAGCCTCCAACGAGAGTATTCCAAACTGCAGCACTTTTACATCTGCACCACTGTATAATGCAGGAGCCTCCAATGAGAGTATTTGGAACTGCAGCACTTTTACACCTGCACCACTGTATAATGCAGGAGCCTCCAATGAGAGTATTTGGAACTGCAGCACTTCTACATCTGCACCACTGTATAATGCAGGAGCCTCCAACGAGAGTATTCCAAACTGCAGCACTTTTACACCTGCACCACTGTATTATTCAGGAGCCTCCAATGAGAGTATTTGGAACTGCAGCACTTCTACATCTGCACCACTGTATAATGCAGGAGCCTCCAACGAGTGTATTCCAAACTGCAGCATTTCCACTCCTGCACCACTGTATAATGCAGGAGCCTCCAACGAGAGTATTTGGAACTGCAGCACTTCTACATCTGCACCACTGTATAATGCAGGAGCCTCCAACGAGAGTATTCCAAACTGCAGCACTTTTACATCTGCACCACTGTATTATTCAGGAGCCTCCAACGAGAGTATTCCAAACTGCAGCACTTTTACATCTGCACCACTGTATAATGCAGGAGCCTCCAATGAGAGTATTCCAAACTGCAGCATTTCCACTCCTGCACCACTGTATAATGCAGGAGCCTCCAACGAGAGTATTCCAAACTGCAGCACTTTTACATCTGCACCACTGTATAATGCAGGAGCCTCCAACGAGAGTATTTGGAACTGCAGCACTTCTACATCTGCACCACTGTATAATGCAGGAGCCTCCAACGAGAGTATTCCAAACTGCAGCACTTCTACATCTGCACCACTGTATAATGCAGGAGCCTCCAACGAGAGTATTTGGAACTGCAGCACTTTTACATCTGCACCACTGTATAATTCAGGAGCCTCCAACGAGAGTATTTGGAACTGCAGCACTTTTACACTGGTCTGCTCATTATTCCCTTGAGTTCCTTGTGGAGCATAAGGCCTCGGCAACAGTCCTCCAGCGTACTCGGTTCTGGGCAACTTTCTTCAGCTCTCCCCATGACAGGTTGCAGTTCCTCATCTCCTCCTCGCAGGATCGCCTCCAGGTGGTATTGGGGCGACCAACTCGTCTCTTGCCCTGGGGATTCCAATTTCCACTGCAAGGCCTGCCGTGTGATGTCGTGTGGAGGTTTCCGCAAGGTGTGTCCGATCCACCTCCACTTCAGCCTTGCGATCTGCTGTCCGATGGGATCCTGGTTTGCCTGCTTCCATAAGTCGGTGTTCTTGACTTTGTCTGTCCACCTGATCTTAAGGATGTTATGGAGGCATTATGTTTATGAAGACTTGGAGCTTGTTGGTCAGAGTGTTGGTGACTCTCCAGGTCTCAGAGCCATAGAGGAGGACAGACTTGACGTTGCTGTTAAATATCCGGAGTTGTGTGTGGGTAGAGAGGGATGTTGATCTCCAGACTGGTCTGCACCACTGTATAATGCAGGAGCCTCCAATGAGAGTATTCCAAACTGCAGCACTTTTACATCTGCACCACTGTATAATGCAGGAGCCTCCAATGAGAGTATTCCAAACTGTGCATCTGTACTACCATGTAAGAAAAGAAAACTGGGACACAGGTATACTGTTTCTGCAGATCTGGCAGCAAAGAGCGATCTCCAGAAGTCAACTTTGGAGTTTGTGTGCCAGATGCAAGACTTGAAATGGCAGAATCCTGAGACGCATAATGCATTGGCAGTGACAAACATGGTAGTCCATCAAAGTGTCAAATGCTCAAGCACTAAATTGACTGCCTTATCCATGAAGCACAGATGGAAGAATGATTGAATGTGTTAAGGGAATGCCTGACAACTGTGTGAGTGTATAAAGTGAATTCCGGATAAATGCATAATTGTTATCATTATTACATCAATTTTTGCAAAACATACACAATAATTTTTGCTTTCAATATCCATTATTATTTGCAGAGTAAGCAATGGATACATGCACTGTGTTTCTTGGCAAATTGAATTATGGAACTACTTTGTGTGCATTGTCACACCTAATGAATATGCATCTCAGTGACAGTTTGGACAACTCTGTCATCAAAGCTAGATTGCACTTGCTTAAATGCAGTAGTGCTCAACATCTGTATCACCCATTCTTCTACACCAAGCTTTGTAAGGTGTGCATTCATTCAGACTGACAGCCACTTCCTGCATGGGTGTTGATTATATATATATATATATATATATATATATATATATATATATATATATATATATATATATATATATATATATATATATATATATATATTAGGATCAAATGAACGAGCAAACAAACAAGCCTTTACTCATCTTCAAATTTTCGGCTGAACGCCTTCCTCAGGAGAATACTGAAGGGTTTGACAACTCACCACATATCTAACCCTAAGTTTCTACGTCACACATGGCGACTTACGTGGGCGTGGCTTGTCATACTGTTCGACTGCGATTGGTGAATCGGGTTTGCTGGATTGGAATTCTGTCTGTTATTTTATATATATATATATATATATATATATATATATATATATATATATATATATATATATATATTCAAAACAGGTATAAAGAGTAGTGATTTTGTGGCATCAAACATAGCACGCTGGAATAAAGATACTTGCACCCTCAAAGATCAAATTGGGAGATAATCTCTGCAGGTGGACACCAGTGGACCTGTTCGAGTATCTTCAATGCTCCAGAGCTGATATGAGCCTTGTTGACTATGCACATGAAAAGTGTCGCATTGTTGAATTTGCCATAGCATTTGATATATTTGTGAACAACTGTCATGACTCCAAATTTCTGAAGTACCCTCTGTTGTGCCAAGATACATGTCCAAGAAATGGGGTATTTAAAAATCAGTGTGCTGTTGGTAGTGCACCCTCCAGATTCTGTAGTGGCCTGAAAATGCCGGGACTAAGTGCACAGAAATGCCAAGCAGTGGCTAGGTGTATTGCTCAGTTAGTACAATGATTGGCTCCTTCATCATCTGGAATAAAAGATGTAAACTTGTCCTGCAAGTAATAGAAGAATGGTGAGGTACTATGTGCATGTTGGGAGAATGCCAAGTGCAACGTAAGGGGAGACAATTTGACTTACTCCCCTTGAATCGGATATGGCCAGTTTTCCAAATAGCATCCTTGGGCCGACCTTTCGTCTCCATCGAAAGCAGAACTGCATGATTTCACTAATATTTTGTCTCATGTTCTGTATGACTATCGTATAGTATTGTACATGTATAGTTATCATTAGGGTAGGCTTTCATCATCGGGTGTTTTAAACTTACTGTGTATAAATGATTTTGGTAGCTGTACATTTATAAACATTCTATCATTCATACTTTACTGTACATAATGAACTCTAGTGCAGTGTTACTTTTCTATGGTCCACGAACACAAATATATCACTTTTGGTTCTGTTGTTCTTAATTATTTCAAGCTATATTCCATCAGGAAAAAGTTCCTAATATTTGGACAATAAAAAATTGTGAGTTGTGATTTCAGTTGTGAACTTTGTAGGTATTTTGCACAATGTTGGCATTGATTTGCATAATGTTGGCAATGATTTGCACAATGTTGGCATTGATTTGCACAATGTTGGCATTGATTTGCATAATTGCTGCATGCTGTCTGAAAGCTTCATTGTTTGTGACACTTTGTCCACATGTTGATTTGTACCATTTGTGAATGAACAATTGTTTGCATGTTTTAATAAGTACCTGAATGCTGACAATGTTTATTGAACTCAGGTTAGATATTTATTTCACTTTGTGTGTGTGTGTGTGTGTGTTTGTGTACGCATGCACATGTGTTTGTGTGTGTGTTTGTTTGTGTGTGTTTGTGTGCGCATGCACATGTGTTTGTGTGTGAGTGTGTGTGTGTGTGTGCACGCACGCTCATGCGTTTGTGTGTGAGTGTGTGTGTGTGTGTGTGTGTGCGTGCATGTGTTTGTGTGCGAGTGTGTTTGTGTGTGTGTGTGTGTGCGTGCGTGCATGTGTATGTGTGTGAGTGTGTGTGTGCATGCGCATGTGTGCGAGTGTGTATGTGTTTGCGTGTGTTCAAGATGACACACCTTATGTTGTCTTACCTTATATCACTATCGTTGACCAAGTAGGCCATCGTTTCATCATGGGTCCAAATATCCCATAGTTACACATCTTATATATTTGTTCATATGTGCAGATTGTATCAAGTTTTCTTCAGTGAAATCCTTTGTTTGGCAGGGAGAATTCATTAGAATAAATAATGTTAGAAAAATATTCATTTTGCACCTTTAGCCGCTTCTGAATGTGTGTTGCATTTTCGTTTCTTTACTTCTTTTTGGTTTCTTTTTTTCCATTGGGAAAAAAACTAACAAATTTATTTTCCAGAGTTTGCATGACTAGTTCAGTTTTACAGTAAATTATCCAGTTTATTTGCTGGCTTCTACACTATGTTTCCAAACTTGATGTGTCTATTTTTCTTGATCCTGATAATAAGTTAGTCAAATCAGATTATCATGACTTATCTTTCTTTTTTATTTTTTTTAAATTTTTACTTGCCTTTATTTTTCTATCCCATTATCTATTTCCACAAAAATGTTTGTTTCTTTGTACCTTTTTATAGATGCTGCAGTGTAAAACTATTAAAAACCAACTACTTACTTCAAAATTTTCAAGCATGTTTTTAAATTTCTCATACAACTTAAGCTTCAGCAGAACTGTTTATCAAAGAGTCAAACTACATTGTGTGACACAAGTCACTCACCTTTAAGTTTAATTAATAAATGTGTGTTTTTCAGCTCATTGTAAATGATATCACATGTGCTTGGTATTACATGAGCCAGAGCTGACACTAGGATCCAAAAAGAAGGGACTTTGAGGTGAATGGTCCAGCTGTAAAGAGAAAAAAATCAAAAGCAAATGTAAACATCAGCAGTTCTACTATTTCCTAACGAACAGTTATGAAGGCCATATAACTGAAACACACTTTTCCCATTTTTTTTGGGGGGGTCAAACCAGCTACTTTTTAAAACTATTACCATTAGATCTGTGCAATAAATAAACTGAAAATAAGGATTTGGGATAAAGTAAAGAATCCGTTTCAGCTCAGAACATTCACAGTTGGTAAATCATGTGAAATGATAAACGTAAATAATAAAAATATCATCTTTTCATTACAATTGTCTGAGAGAAATATACTGCCTGAACGAGGAGTTACTGTGTCAGAGGTGTATAGTCTGTATGAGAAATACACTGCCTGAATGACGTATCTTTGTGTCAGAGGTGAATAGTCTGTATGAGAAATACACTGCCTGAATGAGGTGTCACTGTGTCAGAGGTGTATAGTCTGTATGAGAAATACACTGCCTGAATGAGGTGTCACTGTGTCAGAGGTGTATAGTCTGTATGAGAAATACACTGCCTGAATGAGGTGTCACTGTGTCAGAGGTGTATAGTCTGTATGAGAAATACACTGCCTGAATGAGGTGTCACTGTGTCAGAGGTGTATAGTCTGTATGAGAAATACACTGCCTGAATGTGGTGTCACTGTGTCAGAGGTGTATAGTCTGTATGAGAAATACACTGCCTGAATGAGGTGTCACTGTGTCAGAGGTGTATAGTCTGTATGAGAAATACACTGCCTGAATGAGGTGTCACTGTGTCAGAGGTGAATAGTCTGCATGAGAAATACACTGCCTGAATGAGGTGTCGCTGTGTCAGAGGTGTATAGTCTGTATGAGAAATACACTGCCTGAATGAGGTGTCACTGTGTCAGAGGTGTATAGTCTGTATGAGAAATACACTGCCTGAATGTGGTGACACTGTGTCAGAGGTGTATAGTCTGTATGAGAAATACACTGCCTGAATGTGGTGTCACTGTGTCAGAGGTGTCTAGTCTGTATGAGAAATACACTGCCTGAATGAGGTGTCACTGTGTCAGAGGTGTCTAGTCTGTATGAGAAATACACTGCCTGAATGAGGTGTCACTGTGTCAGAAATGCATTATCATTATGAGAGGTTTTTGAGGAATGTACTGCTTGTACAAGGTGCTGTTGTCTATAGGAAGATGCATGCTACAAACATTCACTGTCTGTCCAAGAAATTACCTTGCTGTACAAAGAGCATTCTGTGACACACTGTTAATGGAATTATCTTCTGTCTGTGTTCAGGCTCCAAGCACGCAGACAATCATACCTGGAATTCCTCCTGACCTGGCAGGCAAGTTTAAGGTGGGAGCACCCATCACACTCAAGCTTCCAAGCACAGCGCTGGCAGGTGGCGTACCTGTGGGGGAGCCAGGCAAGCGGCCCACCTTCCTACTGTACAAGATTGGCAACAAGCAGGTAGGTGTGCTGGTTCTGGTGAGGACGGCTGTTCAGTGTATGTGTTTGTGTGACAGACGGATGGACGGACGAATGGACGACAGACAGACAAACAAAGAAGGAAACAGACAAGAGTGGGGAGAGAGACAGATAGACAGACAGACAGACAGACAGACAGACAGACAGACAGACAGACAGACAGACAGACAGACAGACTGACTGACAGGCAGACAGACAGACAGACAGACAGACAGACTGACAGGCAGACAGAGAAGGAAGGAAACAGAGATGAGAGTGGGGAGACAAACAGACAGACAGACAGACACACACACAGACACACAGACAGACAAAGAAGGAAACGGAGACGAGACAGACAGACAGACAGACAAAGTTTGTGCAGGTTTGTAAGAGAGAGAGAGAGTGTATGTGTTTCTTTGTGTGTGTGTGTGTGTGTGCATATGTGCATTTTCATGGATGTTGGCATGCCTATGATGTTCAGTCAGCTTTAAAAAAATATTTTACATTGTTGTCTACATTCTTTGTAAAAGTCAGAATTTCTTGGACTACCCTGAGTTAGAAATCTGTAGAGGCAGGTGGCATGTCTCAAAACAATTTTCAGGCACGGGATTCAGTCTTTAATTTACATGATGCAGTGTAAAGGAATGATGAGGCTGGAAGAGTGATTTCCCCTGGGAAATCCCCCTTCCCCCCCCCCCTCCCAACTCTGTGTGTGTTAAAGACTTTGATAAAGTATGAGTACATGTGCATTAATGTGTATGTGCAATGTGTTGTATGCTTTTTAATCAGTTATTTTATAGTGAGTGCGTTTGGATGCTTTTGTTTGTCTCTCTGTTGTGTGGACCGTTCATTGTTTTCTGTTGACTTGAGTTGCTTCTGTTTGCTTTCCAGCCCATTGGTCCTTTTTCTTCTGTAACAAACATGAATTATTTCTCCTTTCAAGGGTATTCAAGGATGGCTGCCCATGAAAATGTTCATTCATAATGCACTAACTTGGCCTCACTCTATATCCATCACAACTCCTTGCATTATTCCTGTAACAAAATTTACTTTTTCACTTGCAGTTTGATGCAACCCCTGTATTTTTTCTCTGATCTCATAAAAGTCTTGCTTTGTGTTATTTTTCCACTTCTGTATTCCTCACCCTTGCAGATTTTGGCACCGCTGAATGACCCAACATTTGCCAAGATCCTACAGAGCTCCATCAAGACCCCCGGCCAGAGCCAGTCCGATGCCAGTAAGACAGGGGGGACCAGCCAGCAGTCGTCCACTCTACCGACCGTGGTCAACACCTACACCCTCACCAACGCCTCCACTGCCACCAACGCCTCCACTGCCACCACTGTGGTCACTGTGGGTGCTGGCACAAAGTCGGCTGCTACAGGGAGGAATGTCTCTGTCTGGAAACCCCTGGACAGCAACATGACGGCAAAACCCATGCCAACCTCCGCAGCCTCCGCCCTGGTCTCCCAGCATCTGATGAAGCAGTGCGCTTCCTCCAAGACCACAACCCTCACATACGTCTTGGTCCCCAACAAGAATAGCACTACAGTGTCCGTCTCCGCTCCATCAACGTCTCCCGCTGCATCTTCCACTGTGGCATCAGCTAGCAGTGGTGCGTCTTCATCGAGTGGCAGTCAGAAATACAGCCTGCCTCCTGGTGTGAGAATCAAGCCGGAGCCCAAAACCAAGGGATATGGTGATGAGGAACCAGAGCCTGAACCTGAACCGCCCCGTCCTCCGATGGAGTCGTCTTCCTCTGCGAAGAAGACAGCCCAGAAGAGGGATGCTCCTCCAGAACTTGTTCCTCAGGTCAGGATAAAACAGGAGAAGTTTGATGCTGGCTATGGTGATGCTGACATGACTCCTCCACCTTCATCTGCTACAGAGTCTGAGCCACCTCAGCTGATGGCAGAGAATGGGTCATTATCATCATCATCTGCCATGTTATCATCACCTCCCTCCTCTTCAACCTCCACAGCATCACCCACCATTGCATCACCTTTAGTGTGCACATCCTCCACTCCAACATCATCAGTGCATGATTCTTCCATCCCTTCAACCTCGGTCTACTCATCATCCACACCGACCACCCCAAGGTCTTCCTCCACAGCTGCCCAGCAAAGTCAGACCTTGTTAAACTCGTCTCCGGAAACACAATCCCAGGAAGAGGAATCGTCCTCAACAGCCAGCAGTTCAAGTACCAGGTTCTCTTCATGGGGGAGGAAGCGGGAAGCTGCAGAATCTTCTGCGATTCCATCTACATCTTCAGCCACTCCAGGTGAGAGGTACTCTCCGCCCCCCACCAAGCTGCAGAAAACTTCAGTGCACAGAAGCTTCCACAACGAACGCATCTCCAAGCTGAAGGAAAAGATGCGGCAGCAAGAGCTCTACCTAGAGCAGCTACAGAGGCAGAGGGAGCAGGAGGCACATCAGAATGCCGTCCTGACCAATAGTGACTGAAAGAGGCCCAGCAAAGTCCTTGGCTGAACAGTAGTGAGTGGCGCCCAGCACAGCACCCTGCTGAACAAGGAGTGAAACATTCAGCACTGCGCTGTGTTGAGTGAGTGAATGAGGTCCGACACATCTGAACAGAAATGAGTGAATGAGGCCTAGAGAGCACTCTTCTGAACAGCAGTGAGTGAACAAGGACCAACCTGGGCTTGGCTTGACAGAAGGGTGGTGGCTCGATATGGTCAGGATGAGTGCTTTGTTGAGTGGTGATTCTCTGAACATGGTGTAGAGCAATTCGGTTGTGTGGTGGTGGTAGCGACATATAAAGTTTCTTTGGTGGCTCTGCACAAAGTGTAAATGAGGAGGCTTACCTAGCAGCAAGACGAAACAAATTATACTTTTCCGTTTTGGTTCTGTGTTCACTGGGTGGCAAAGAACATTGTTTGTGGGAGAGAAAAGGGATGAGGCTCGGTGCTTAGTGAGGCTTTGTAAATCAGGTAATGAGTGGACGCAACTGACGGTGTGGACCACAGCAAAATGAATAGTGCTTCACTGGCTCCAGTGATGAATGAGCCCAGCCATCTCACTGAGGGTTTAAGCGTACTGCATCATCTGAAAAAAATCTTATCCTTCTTTTATCAGTTTATTTTATTTGTGTGGAACATCTATGACTGAATGACATGTTTCAGTGTGGAGAAGACGGCTGTTCCATCAACGGATTTCCGACCTGCTGCTGTGAGAGAGTCTCCTACAAAGGAGTGCTCTCTCTGTACAGACCTGTACAGTGTGGAGAAGCAATGGTCGGGATCCATTGCTTAGAAGTTTATGCTGAACTGCAACGACTGAGCAAAATGCTTGATGTGTTTGCTAAGCTGCTGCAGCCTAACAAACAATCTTGAGCAAGCTTTCCCAAACTGCAGTGTTTGAGTAATTCCCGCCAAGTCGTGTGTTACCAAAACAGATAAGACAAAGCATGCGTGACTTTTTAAAATATATTTAAGAACATTGACATGCTGGAGCCCTGCATTTGTTTTTTGGAACTGCGGTGTTTGAATTAGGGTTCCAGAATAGTGCAGCGTTTTAGAGGCAATTCCCGTGAACACTTTGTCACTGGGATGAGCAGCAGGCACAAAGAAAGCCATGATGCTTGATGCCAGACCAAACTGCTTCGGCAGTACACATTTGCTGGCAGCTTTGCTAACACAGATACAGGGAAAGTCCTTGAATTCTTGCATTGCTTTGCTATGTGTGTGTGTGAGAATAAACTCAGCTTTGTAAAAAGAGCAGAGTTGTAGAACATTTGCAGCAGTTTATTTGTTTTTTGTTTTTTATCATCAAGTGGAGTCAATGTATCTCACAAAAGAGTGGGGGTGGCAGAACTGTAAATGAACCCAGTCAAAGGAGTGACTGACAGTTGATGAAAATTCTGCTCTTTGTTTTCCCCTGCCTTTCGTTCATGATGCTACTATTTATAGCCATGCAGCATGAGGGAAGAATAACCTACAGGTCATGGAGGCAGCACATGAGGGTGAAGAGGAACGGTGTTTGAGTTTTTTGTGTGTGTTGTGTCTGTGTGAGTGGTGAGTGTGTGTGTGTGTGTGTGTGTGTGTGTGTGTGTGTGTGTGTGTGTGTGTTCCTAGCTTCCTGGAATATGAAGCAGGTGTTCTAGACTAATTGCAGAAGCTTTGCTGTTACAAAGGTTGTCACACCGTGGCTGGGAAATGTATCTGTATGCATCTGGTGCCTGTGCTACTCCTGTAATGAAATCTCTCCCAAATACTAAAGTTTGCCTTCTTTACATACAACTTCATAGCCTGCAGGAGAGGAGCACTTTAAAAAAGACTATCTGTACGGTGTTGCATAAAAATGTGTAGTGGGTGTGCTCATCACAGATTGGAGAAAACAAAAAAGGGAAGTAGTGTTTAAAATAAAATTTTGTCTTGTGTCTTTTTTGGAGGGGAGAAGTGGGTGGGTGGGGTGTGTTTCAAATTTATTTCATTCAGCAAATAAGTAAAACAGTTTAGTGCAATGTGGAAATGAGAATGTTGATTGCTATGACAAATGAGCATCAGTGCTAATTTTGTGAGGGCTTTCCCCTTACTATGATGGAGTTTAACAATTTCATTGATAACTGAATTACTTTGAAAAATTGTGAAATAAATGCAGCAGTTTTGTTTTCAGACATAAATTACATCACCAGTCTCAGGCTTGTATATGGTCAAGTGATTTTGGTTTCTGGTATTGTGCTGCATATGTCTCGGTGATAAGTATTTTCTTTTTGTCCTGTCACTTCTGCATAAGTCAGGAGAAGTAACCCCTGCACAAAGGGAGGTAATAGCTACACTTGTGACATGACGGAGACAGCAGCTTTGTCCTTTTCACCACTGACACTCAGGAGCAACAACACGCATCCAATCTGAAAAAGCTGTAATTTTGCAGTGTAGGGACCATCTCCAACATCCCTGCATGCTTATATACTGGTAAGGTGAAACATATGTTGTGCCAACAATTATAATGTTGATAGTTTTCTTGCAACAGCAAGCTGTACTTTCTGTTTCAACATTTTTCATTTAGTACCGTCGCCTCACATCAGATGTGCTGACAGGAATGAATTTGATTTTTAATGATGCCTTTCAAGAAGTTGAAAAAGAAAAGTCAATAAAATGTTTTTGTATGGAAGGTTTTTTTCTTTCTGTGTGACAAGCAAGCGAGCTTGTAGGTGTCTGTATACTGTGGAAGTCATTGTATCTATGCACCTAATACTGCAAGTTGGGTTGGAACCTGGCCCTCAAAGAAATGGCACCTGTGACTGCAATACTCCTTGATGGTGACCCAGTTGATAGCAGAACACAAACTGTGTTCTGGCATTCTTCACAGACATGAATCAGAACGCAGATGCAGGATTCCTTCCATATGCCTTAGCTTACTAGCACAAATGGATGCAAGATATGAAAGTAGACTCATATGCATAAATAACTCATCCTAAAAAATGCGACATATGTTGTTTGCTTCTTGTTTCCTCATACACGTGTAGTAATATTGAGGACGTGTTCCAGCTCTGTTTTGTAGTATTTATCCAGGATCTTGAATAGACAGATGTGTTCCTAGTTTGTCATTTGTTGTGAATACAGATCCAGTGTAAACTATTCGTGACAGCAGTTGCTAGAAGATGGCATACCTTTTCATGAATTTGAAGGTTTGAGCTGTGGCTTGCGTGTAATATGTAATTGTTCAGCATGAAAGTTCAGCAAGCGATGTTCTTTCGCTTGTCAAGAGGTGCGGGTGCTTGGGAGATGCAATGGAAAATATGATGTATGTTGTCAAGTTTTCTGTGTGTGTGTGTGTGCATGTATGCATGCAGCATGCATATGTACATGCATTTGTGTGTGTGTGTGTCTGTGTGCTTGAAAGAGGTGTCATGAGCCTATGTACCTGTGTGCACATGCTTGTGAATATTTCTTGCATCAGTAATGTTTTGAATTTTATTGCCATGTATGTATTCCTTTGATGTAATTTTATTGTTTACTTACTTTCAACATATTCCAAGTCATCAAGGTATGAGAATGCAATACCTTGGATTTATTTTTCTTATTTAAGTTGTGACATGATCTCATTCTGTAAATACCAGTTCTTGAATATTCCCTCCTTCCCCCCTCCCCATATCTGTTCTTATTTTCCCTTTAATTTCTTCAGCATGGGGTGCTGGTTGATTTGTTACATACTTTGACCAGATGTCCTTGAACAAGCACGTTCATTAGAGTCACCTCTTCCTATGAATTTTCATTTTGTTGAAAGATTAATTTCTTGTTTTCTGTGGCAATAAAGTATAGCCATAGATTAAACTGGCCTTTGTAAATGTGAGCTTTTGAGTTTCAACATCAATCATGCCTTGAAGCTGCCATTCCAATGTTGCCTCCATGATGACGTTAAATGCTAACTGACAAGGCAGAAACCCCTGACCAACTTGCTTTTCACTTACTGCAAGCTGCTTTCTTGACTCAGTGCTGTTTATTTCAATTGTTTGTAGTTTTGAACTCCCAGAAAAAGGATAAGTAAAGGTTCTTGAAGTGACTCTTAAGTGTTGTGTTTCTATGTCGGCTAATGTCAGTTAATATCTACAACAGATTCTGGCCTCTGTCTGTCTCTCTCTCCTCAATCTCTCTCTCTCTCTCTCTCTCTCTCTCTCTCTCTCTCTCTCTCTCTCTCTCTCTCTCTCTCTCTCTCTCTCCTCACTCTCTCTCTCTCTCTCTCTCTCTCTCTCTCTCTCTCTCTCTCTCTCGTTGAACTTTGAGAATTCAATGATCGATTCATGTAATGTGAGTTGCTCACAAATGCTGCTTCCCACAATTTTCCTTTGTATAAAATTTCAAATGTCATTTTGTGGTCTTCTTGAACCAATGACTGAGACTTTGCATTTTCACAATGGAAGATTGTATATCCAATAATGTACCCCTGGTGATACATACCTCCTAATATTCCATGTAATTCATGTCAAAAGCATACTTGTAATCAGTTCTACATTGTGAAGTAGGCCATTACATTACTTTACATGACCAGAATAATGTACTGGTATAAGAAATACTGGAATCATTTGCAATGAATGGGCTCTCTCTCTCTCTCTCTCTCTCTCTCTCTCTCTCTCTCTCTCTCTCTCTCTCTCTCCCTCCCTCCCTCCCTCCCTCTTTCTCTCTCAAGTCATAGGAGAGAAGTGGTCCACTAATGAAAAGCTCTATAAATGGAACATCTTAGCTTAGATGAGTTGCCATCATTTCTTCAAGCAATTTCCTGTCTTCTGATGATGTGTTGATTGAATCCAGAGGGAAATTGGAGTGTGCTGAGGTGATAAACTTACACTGTATTAAATGTTAAAAGTGAGCAGAAATCAACCATATTGCAGATGTCATGTGCTTGGTGTTGTGACCTTGGCGAATTCTTTCCATAGAATCTTAAGGTTGTACCTAGAATGACTTTTATGGTTGGGACTACTATTACATGTACACATCAGCACTGGAGATCTAGAAGTATGTATATGAGTTGTATATGTCCATGGAACTTGTGCTAAAGTAAATTGAACTGTAGTTTGTTTGTTTTTGTTTTTAATTGTGCACACATTTCAAGAAAATAAAAGTTCATTTATGTCATATTTTTGAGTTGGTCATTTGTCAGTTTCTCTCACAAGGGCATTGTGCATTTCATTTTCCCCATCCAATATCAGTGTGTGATCTGAGGGAGAGAAGTGTGTGAGGGGGGTGTTGTGCATTTGTATGTATGCACACACACACACACACACACACACATGTACAGGCAAAACATATACTTGCGTGCTTCTGCATGCATGTGTGTAAATTTATGGGTGGGTAAAGTGCACACGTGCATGCATGTATGTGCTGTGTGTGTATATGTACTTGCATGTCTGATAAAGATGCCTACACATACACACTGGATTTATGCTTGATCTGCCACTTTGCATTGTGCATCAAACCTTTCCTCATTTCGTTCAAGATAAACTTCATTTCTCAAAGGCCCCATATTTGATACACCCTGTGAAATGGTGATCAGGTATGACCAATGGGCTCTCCCTGCATAATTCGTACAAGTGAATAACTAGGGAAATGGAGACAATACATGTTCGTTCTCTAGCCAGCCGATTAAGGATGATAATTATGTCATAAAACATCGTTAGCATTCATTCATTCATTCATTCATTCATTCATTCATTCACCCATTCACGCATGCATGTATCATTGCGAAGGTAACACACTACTGCAGTAATACTACAAACGCCACTGTAAGACTGCTTTCTCACGGGTCAACTGTGTCGGGGAACTGAGAAGATCTATGCACAATAATTGTTTGATAGTTAACGACTAGAACGTTCTTTGGAGTAGAAGTGTTACATAACAATTCTCATTCATTCTGTGCCCGTGAGAAGTATGCACACGTAGAAAGAGAATGTACGGATACCATTGCAAATACATGCACACAAAATTCCGTTATGCATGAAATCAGCCCAGTGAAATGCTGTGGGGTTGGGAAATGCAGCATAAAGATACATGAATAGGCTAAGTTTGTGCGAATCCTATTATGTGGCATATTACATCAATACTAGCGCATTTCTGGGTGACCGCCGTGAGAGGCCAGTTGATATTAAATGAATACATGTGTTCGAGGAAACTTTTGAAAGCTTTACCTAGCACTGAGGCAAAGCTTACCATGACTCATCAAATAGGATATGCCTGTGGTTAGGGGCACGTTGCTTACGCTAGGAGCCTTGCAAAATCTTGCTAGGATAGGCCGCTGTCAATATGCATCAACATGAAGAAAACAGACGGAAAGGCAGTCAAATGTTTGACACGTGTTGACACCGGCCTATTATTTGCCAACGAGGTAGGCTAGGCAACGCTCTCCTCGGGTTATCTCCCTTCTCTAGGCACAATCTGCTACGGTGGCTTTAACTGCACAAATTATGTCCAGTTAGTTTTCTACATAAATAGACGTGTGCTACACAGGAAAACAGACATGAAAAACACACTACTGTTTCCAAAGTTTCTTCATATCAACAGGGGCATCAGTGTGTTCTTGTAGAACTTACCAGCTCAGGCAGTTTGACACTGTAGAAGGCGCCAGGTTTGGGAAAGATGAGTAGAGTTTTGGTGGTGTATTGTGTGACACTTGGGTAATGATCTCAAATGTGAATGGAGGCTTGTGTGTGCCGGAAGAATGACAGGTTTCTTTGTAACTCCCCGTGGCAGTGTGAAGTGTCAAGTGTGAATTAGTTGCACCTCAGATGAGAGACACTACTGCTAATAATACCATTCGTTACTTGATCAGTGCTTACTGAATCTCTCTCTCTCTCTCTCTCTCTCTCTCTCTCTCTCTGTCTCTCTCTCTCTCTTTGTCTCTCTCTGTCTCTCTCTGTCTCTGTCTGTCTCTGTCTGTCTGTATGTCTGTCTGTCTGTCTGTCTGTCTGTCTGTCTGTCTGTCTCTCTCTCTCTCTCTCTCTCTCTCTCTGTCTGTCTGTCTGTCTGTCTGTCTCTCTGTATGTATGTCTCTCTGTCTGCCTCTCCCACCCCCCCTCCCCCCCTCCCCCCCCCTCTCCCCCCCCCTCCCCCTCCCCCCTCTCTGTCTCTCTCTTTGCCCCGCCCCCATCTCTCTCTATCTCTCTCTCTCTCTGCTTCTCTCTCCTTCTTCTCTCTCTCTCTCTCTCTCTCCTCCTCCCTCCCTCCCCCCCTCTCTCTCTTCTATTTCTCTCTCTCTCTCTCTCTCTCTCTCTCTCTCTCTCTCTCTCTCTCTCTCCCTGCCTCCCGTCTCTCTCTCTCTTTCTCTCTCTCTCTCTCTCTCTCTCTCTCTCTCTCTCTCAGGGGTAATTATAATGCACATTCTCTGTGACAATTAATTCTAACTGCATTATAATCTTATACATACGCGATGATGAATCAATATTTCATTGCTTCACCCTAGGGACGCTATTACGCCCATGACGGCCGAAGTGCTTGAAATAAAATCGGTTGCCATTACGGATATTTTAAATTCATTGCATGCTTAAGCAGTACAAGCATAAAGTTTCCGCTATGTACATCTCAATATTTATCTTTTTACAAAATCTGTACATTAATTGAATATTACGGCAAAACGGGTTGTCTGCCACAATAAAGCAACCCAATCAATCAATCCCGGGCTTAATCTCTCAAAATTGGTACCTTTTTACAAAGCAGCCCGACCGAGGACCCGGTGGTTGACCAGGGGGTAAATAAAAAAAGACAAAGCCTTTTGAAATTATTCGACATAAATTGATCTGTCTTTGCCGTGTGGGTCGAGACTTAGATTAGAATCCCAGTTTTCACTTAGCTCGTTTTCGTAGTGTTGTGAGTTCCTCAAGATCAGGATAGTGAAAAATGTGGTTTCTTAATTAGAAATTGTTGCCTCTTTCGGTTATGGTAACTAGACGTTTTTGACACAATCCAACAAAAGACAACAAGAACATTGATACACAAAAAAGCAACCACAACGTAAAAAAATAATCTGCTGTGCCCACTGTTTGGAGTATATCATGTTCTGTCTGCTAGTGATGATCTAAGCTGAAATCCTTTCCCGCATCAGGCAAAAAGTAATGACAACTACGAGTACGTAAAAAAGGACTGATGAACTCAATCATGTTGCATGTGTTTTAACAAAGGTTTTTAGGTCAGTTTTTCAGAATATGCAGCCATGAAATGCGCCATTGAGGAAGGACCCATTGTGGAGGTAAAACTTGTACAACAAGGTGGAGAAGGTAGAACTGGGGTATTGCAACAAGCTTACTGGTCATCCATGCAGCAACATTGCAGATGTTATGATCACATCTTAATTTTTCATAGGTTTTTGTCAACATCGATACCAAGACTCAACACGGGAGATAACTGAACTGACAATTTTGTTGTGTAGGTCATGACGGCCCATTACAACAGTGATGTGTGAACACGCGTTTTAAAGTGAATTGGAACGGTATGTACTTTTGTTCCGCCCGTTACATCAGACGTCAACTACCCAGTCAAACCAGTAGTGGGAGAGTGAGGGGCGCGCACAGATAAATTGGAGTGAGTCTATTCAGCGATATTAACATCCGTAGAAGTCCGTTGCATGCGCTTGTCATCAAGGCGACCCGCTCGGTCCGCCTAACTCGATCTTGGGCGCAAAGTTCGTCATTCACGCCCGGGCCATGATCATCGCGGACGGGTGATCGCAGGGGCGAACGTGGATTGCGGTTGGCCAAAATAGGAGGACTTGCATACTGAGGGGACCTTGTCCAGTGGGGACTGGAGCGGTTGGATCCACGTAGCAGAGGAAGAGAGTATGAGTGATGTCTTCAATCTTTTTGGCGAGTCTCGTCTGTCTTCATGACGCGGAGGCAGCAAAGGCAACAACATATGTTACGTCTTATTTTCCCTCAAATCTTGGCTTGGCACTGTGACCACATCTTTCTTGACAAAAACTGCCTTTAGGCTAAGTTGGCGGAGCGCTGCCCTGATGTCTTCAGTGGTCACTTCTCAAGGATGTCGGAAGTCGGTGAGGGACAAAACAAAAAAAAAAATAGCTGTATACGCATCCGTGTCATCGCTGAGTCAGGTGCACCACATGCAAACCACCAGTGCATGTGTTTATCCCACTACTCTCCAAAAAGGACAGAATTGGTCCTCGGAGCCTCTCGCTTTCACAAAACTATCGACGTGACGGTGCAAAGCTGCCACAAGATTTCCGCTTTTCGTGTTTCCCGAAACCGAGCTTTGCAGTGGATACAAGGGAAAATGGTTGGCTTGCAAGGAACCTTGTGCGCAAGTGACATCGTCACCGATAGTACTCGCTGTAAGTTCTTACAAATGTTCTTATTTTCACGCACTCATATTTTTTGCAGGTGTTGCCCAGAGAGAAAAATATGTTGCCTGACAAGTTTCGTGTATTTGCACGTGTGGATGGTTTATATCAACATAATCACTACTTTAAAAAAAAATTAAGTTCCATCGACTGAAGAGAACTGTACAAAGAGATTAGTTTTTTGTGTGGATAATCACGGAGTAGAAAGAAAACTTCAATTTTAGATTGAAGCAATAGGTAAATATTTGCATAAGTCATTACTGATGTCAATTTTGTAACAATGACCAGCACCAACACCACCAGATCTACCACTAACCCATCTATTACCGCCTTTGAAGGTATTGCTACCACCAGCCACTAACGCCACAACCATTGCTACCGCCACCACCATAACCAACACTACCACCACCATTTTTATTATCACCATCATCCATAAATCATCATCAGCATCATGACTCGTCATCATCATCCATGAATCATCATCATCATCATCATCATCATCATCATCATCATCCATCATCATCATCATCATCATCGTCAACTCATCGCACTCAGCAACACTCATCCACATGGCATCATCATCAATCCGAATACAATCTACGATTGCAAAATGCCATTCAGCATCATTGCACTAATCGACCTTTGCACCGCTGACTAGGTGAGGTTCCGCACGTCGGATCAGTCAAAATGGTAA
>JAWQFJ010008783.1:7500-12500 GCA_034096865.1 Theodoxus fluviatilis | reverse complement strand
GCCGCTGTTCAATGAATCACGCATGAAAGGAACATCATGCTCGGCCAAAGACAGATTGTGTCAGAAAGCAACACTTCCGAAACTCTGCGGATGTATGCATTCTTGAAAACCGAAAGCACGTGTCTCCCTGGAGGAAAATTCATTGGCTTCTGGGCAGAATGGTGGTTTACAGCTACGGTGCTGTTCTGGAAAATCACAGATTTTGGAGGTCATGGTGTCCTTGCCATTCGAATAATTCTGCCTTCTGCCCAGAGCACTCTGACGGCAAGGCAGTAAATAAGTCTTACAACCCATATCTAGGTCTCCAGCCGCTGTGTACCTTACCTCCTGATCGCAGATCCACCGTATCAATGCTTCACTGGCACTTGATGACAAGCAGACTGACAGATACGTAGATAGGACGCACACAGTTAGGCATCAGGACTATAAACTCTCCCTGAGGAGCATTCCGACGCGATGGTGGCTCATGGTCGTACACAAGAGTTACTCACACTGATTGTGTGCCATGACTGCCCTCACTTGTACCCAGTTTTACTCCTGGGTGTCGAGGGGCAGTGCGAATTTAGTACCAAGGCCGAGCATGCAACTCCGGGCTCCACGCAGCATCGACTGCCGCCACTGCCAGGCAAATCTCCTATCGAGCCCATGCTGGGGAAAAACCATCGGCTTCGCCGGCCGGGTCCCGTCTTCAAATAACTGGGTATGGAGGTCAACCCTAAACATATGTTCTTTGGTACAGTGGAGCAAGCAAGAAGAAAACAAGACCATCCAGGGATGCACTACATGGACCCTTTGAAGGGGAACCGGAAGTGGTGTGGAATTAGACTGCCCTGGCTTTAGCAAACAGTGCAAGACCACCCCCCAAAATGTGCAGACGATCGCAAAACATCTTCCTCGTTTGGGGAGGAGAGTCGGCAATAGCAAGTACCACATGGATGTCGGCGTAGAACTGATTCGGTCCATATACAAACAAAGAAATTACAGTGCCCTTAGTCTCTGTCCTTCCCATCTGGGCCTGCAGAGTCATTCCAGAGACCCCATCCATTTTGGCGTAAGTAGACAACTATCACAGCCGTACTGCAGTACTCTGGACAAGGAAGTGTGCATGAAGAGAGTGCTAATAGGATAAAAGGACAGGAAGTGCAAGAGTTGGGACAACGTCGAGTGAGTGGGTGGATGGAAAAACGAGGACGGAGCACAAGGGACGGAGGCCACAAAAAATTCAGAGTGGAATAGAGGAGAGAGACACCGACCGAAGAGTACTGAGGAATGTCCAGGGTAAGACGACATCCCCAAAGTAATTTGACAACAAGTTTTTTTAAATTCAATATTTAATGTCTGTTTTGCTTATTTCTCGCACATGTGCCCACGACAAAAAGTACTTGCCGAAAACTTTTTTAACTCTGACGTGTTCCTGCAAAAACTGCCTCGTTTGCTTCCTAGTTTGGTCTCTGCATAAGTAGAGCGCTCTGTAACTTTGAGGAGAAGAATCAGACGATTCCAAACAATGGTGCCTATGTCACTCTCTCCACAGAGAAATGGGGAAAGAAATCCAGTAAGTAAAGATTTGGACAAGTTGGTGATTCAAACCAGGAAGTATTGGCTATATGTCACTGTAACCCACTTTCAGGCATGGGTTCTAAAGTCTTGAATGCGCCAAATGCATGATAAGGAACTTAATTTAAAGAAACAAACCACACACACACGCGCGCACACACGCATGCACGCACGCAATCACACACACACACGCATGCACGCACGTACACACACACACACACGCACATACACACTCAAACCTTCATATGAATACGTTATCAATAATTAATTGTGTCTTTGTGGCTTGTACACTGAAGAACATGTAATGACCATGATCAAATTGTGCCAAAACACTGAAGTTAATCATAAGATATCAAAATAAGTGCACGAGTTTAGTATGGCAGCATACTCATTACGAGAAGGACATTATTGTCGATGACGCTTTTCAGTACATGTAGACGGTGAACATCTATGATGCATCTTTCCCTCTGTGTGGCTGCGTGAGTGCTGGTTCGACGTCTATGATGTGCCAACAAAAGAAAACATCGTCTTAAAAGGAGCCTTCTCAACACCATGCTAACTATTGATTTGTAGATCACCAGCTCCTGGCAGCCCCATTTCCAGTAGTCTCCCCTCTTGCATGAGGGCAAAGTCAGCTCCTCAATCTCTGCTCGCCTATTAAAACTCAGTCTTTAGACAGGTGGAGGTAGGCAAGCAAGCTTTGAGAGAGAGAGAGAGAGAGAGAGAGAGAGAGAGAGAGAGAGAGAGAGAGAGAGAGAGAGAGAGAGAGAGGAAACAGGTGGAGATCACATGTGATGTAATGTCAAGTTAATTGGTTCCGTACCAGGTGTTCACACGCAATTCGGAATCGAATTGCGGAGAAGGACGCTAGCGCGAGGAGGAGAATTTACGGGGTTGGATTTGACAGGCATCGACTGGCCAGCAGATTAGATATTGTCTCACGCTTTTCCGTTCTTATTCCAAAGCACATCACTGGTTTTCCTTTCGGGTCAACAGCAGTCTTCATGTCGACAAAATGACCTTGAAACTTCCCGTTCACACATTTGAAAAGGGACGGAGGAAAAAGTATGTTAAAGGCAACCCGGCAACGGTTTTCTGTTATATAAAATGGATTAGAATATCAACATCTTTGCAGCTGTGTCCTCCAGCCAGTGTCAGCAATCAACGACGGGGTCAACTTTCTCCGATCATCAGTACGTATTAAAGCTGTCTTTGAAGAAGCAGTTTAATTTTTCATGCTACTTTCTTGTAGGTGCAACTGTTGAATATGTTTAGCTTCTCCGATCATCAGTGCAGAGAGGACTTTGTATAGCGTACCTGGGACATTTCCACACTAAATACAGGAGCACTGGTAGTTCCCAAAGCAAAACAGAGCCGGACATCCTCTACAGGGCAGACAGAAAAAGAATCGCACCTCAGGCTCAGGCATTCGTGCATTCTAACACGCCAGAGAACAGCTAGTACGTACCAGGAGGGCATGTGTATCACGTACGTGGGACATTTTCAAACTAACTATACGGAAGTATTTGTACATGATAATTGCTTCGCAGAGTCATTATCCATACTCAGGATGCTACCGTGACCGCATGGCTGCACGCTCTTCATGCGTAAATAAGGCATCTGCTGGCGTGCCAAGGCTGGGATCGCCATTGAACGAGGCGTGGCAGGCAGATGGCTGTCTGCACGCAACGACAAGCATTCCGTGCAGTTCGTGCCTGCTTTGTTCCTCACACGTCCGCCCAGGCCTGACCGGCTGCTTGTGTGTGTGCCCCATTGATCCGCTCAACAGGCGTCTCGCCAGAATCGAACGCAAGCTGTGCCGCTCGATGTTTAATAACTATGCAGCCTGGTCTGCATTAAGACGATTGATTTTTTTTTCTCCAGTATGTCGGAAAATTACGCGGCGACTTCATTGTCATTGAATAGATGGTATCGTGCATGGCTGTAATACAACGACGGACTCATGGGGTTTACTCTTGTCAAAAAGTACCTCCATTGGTTGATGTTATTAAGTTGTTTATCCTTGCAACTTGATTTTGGCCTCCGTACATACTGTGTATATGTATGTTGATTTAGCTTTGTTTTGTTTACTCGAGTTACCTGTGCGGAGCGGTATTTTTCGTCTGTGACGCATTTTGCTGAATTTACTTGATGGTGAACAAAATAAATTATGTGAAAGCAAAAATAAAGATGTATCGTATTGTATTGTAATACATCGTTTTGTTGTACGCACGTATTGTATTGTATAATGTGTCATTAGAATATTTATTTACTTTATTCAGAGAGGGTGAACTTGTGCATTTTCCATCTTCCTTTGGCCCTCTAGTTAACAAGAAATAACTTCCCCAAAACCTCAACCCCCCCCCCTCTCTCTCTCTCTCTCTCTCTCTCTCTCTCTCTCTCTCTCTCCCTCTCTCTCTCTCCCTCTCTCTCTCTCTATCTCTCTCTCTCTCTTTCTATCTCTCTCATATGACCTGACTCGTACATTTTGTAATGAGATTGAAGACGAAAAACATGTTCTACTGGACTGCATCAAATACATTGATCTCAGGAATAAGTACGACAAGACGAGAATGTAGTTATCTTTTAAAAGGGACTAATATTTGAGCAATAATAGACGTATCGATGAACGTATACAATGCTATGAAAGTGAGAGAAAAATAATTCAGGAATGAATGATGACTGCATAAACGCAAAACGATATATCGTAGATCCAATTGAAACGGCTTTCGAATTAATTGCATGCAAAAGGTCTGAGGCGTGTTCAGGAGGGCGAGGATCGCGGTCTGACGCGTGCACTCGCCAAGCTTCCCTCCTGAACAGCAGCTTGTTCAGGAGGCGCAGCGCTGCAAAGCGCCGAATCACATGCAGCGTTTTGCAGCGCTACGCGTCCTGAACAAGCCGTTTCACGGCGCAAGCGCTGCTCAGCTCGCGCGAACTCACTGAGTACTCGTCGCCTTCTGAACACGCCTCAGGTCAGTTCTCTCTCTCTCTCTCTCTCTCTCTCTCTCTCTCTCTCTCTCTCTCTCTCACTCACTTTCTCTTTCTCTCTCTTTCTCGTTCTCTCTCTTTCTCTTTCTTTCTCTTTTTCTGTCTCTTTCTGCCTCTCACTCTCTTTCTCTCTCGCTCTCTCTCTCTCTCTCTCTCTCTCTCTCTCTCTCTCTCTCTCTCTTTCTCTCTCTCACTCACACACACACACACACACACACACACACACACACACACACACACACGAGTCATGCAAAGGAATGAAGACATCACGACCTGAAGATATAATTTTCTTTTCCAATTTCCCACTGTGTCGACAAAAAAATTGAAAATATGTATTAAAAAACTAATAGATCTCGTTAATGACGGTGACGGCAGCGTCAAGACGATGACGATGACAAAGAAGGCGGTTTTGTGACGAGCAGATGTTTTCACATGGCGAATGTCAGTTGCTT
>JAWQFJ010008782.1:20000-39744 GCA_034096865.1 Theodoxus fluviatilis | reverse complement strand
CTCAGGCGTACCTTCACAAGACATTCGTGAGAAACTGCTGCACGAAGGTGATACGGTTACCATGCAAAAAGCTGTACAAATCACCACAACATTTGAAGCTACCAAGAAGCAGCTTGCAAAAATGGCGACAAGTGACACAGTAGATGCACTTCATACACGTAGGAAGGAAAGCACGAAAAATACAGCCAAAAAGCCAGACACCTTTCCTTGTCGGAATTGTGGCGATAAACACGGCAGGAAACAGTGCCCTGCGTTCGGAAAGGAATGCTTGCACTGCCACAAGCAAGATCACTTTGCAAGGGTGTGCTTCAAGAAGAAGCGAGGGAACCAAAGAAAAATCCACAACGTGGAAGGGGAGAGTGACGAAGAGACCGATACCCACCGACTTGTCATCGACACCGTCGATCATCAGAACAGTCAGCCTAAAACTGCGTATGCGGAGATACAGCTCCAGACAGGCAACGCCGTGCAGTTCAAGCTCGACACAGGTGCCCAGGTCAACGTCCTCCCATTGTCAGCCTACAACAAGCTGAAGAAACCTCCCAGATTGAAGAAATATCAGCAGCAGCTATATGGATACACAGGACAACCACTGGATGTCAGGGATATGTGGACGTGAATTGCTCCTACGAGGACAAACAGAAGCACTCTAGATTCTCCGTGGCGAAAACAGAAGGACACTCACAGCCAATCCTTGGTCTCCAGACATGCCTTGACTTGAACCTGATCCAGCTTATCATGTCTGTGGATTCAGAGGTAGTACCGGCAACCAAAGACACTGTACTGACAGAGTACAAGAAGCTCTTCACTGGTCTAGGATGCCTCGAGGGCGAGGTGAAGATACACCTGAAACCAGATGCAACGCCAGTTGTTCACCCTACTCGCCGTGTACCACACGCTATAAAGGAACAGCTGAAGAAAGACCTAGATGCCATGGTGGAGACAGGAACAGTTGCCAAGGTGACAGAGCCAACAGACTGGGTCAATTCACTAGTAGTTGTGCAGAAACCCAACGGGAAACTACGTATTTGCCTGGACCCCAGAGACCTCAATTCTGCCATCAAGAGACCGCACTATCCAATGCCAACCCTTGAAGATGCCCTAGCCAAGATGACAGGCGCCAGATTTTTCAGCAAGCTCGACGCAAGATCAGGCTACTGGCAGATGAAGCTAGACACAGATTCCTCCTTCTTGACCACCTTCAACACCCCGTTTGGAAGGTACAGATTCCTGCGCCTACCATTTGGACTTGTCAACGCCCAGGACGAATTTCAACGCAAGATTGAAGAAACATTTGAAGGAATACCCGGAGTCACGACCCTCGTGGATGATATCCTTATCACAGGGAAAACACGTGAGGAGCATGACGTGAATCTCAGAGCGGCACTCCAAAGAGCAGAAGAGAAGAATCTGAAATTGAATCCTGACAAGCTCACCATTGCTGCAGAAGAAGTGGAGTACTTCGGACACATCGTGTCTGCCGAAGGTCTGAAACCAGACCCAGCCAAGGTAAAAGCTGTCCAGGAGATGACTGCCCCAGCAAACAAGAAGGAATTGCAGACCATCCTAGGCATGATGACGTATCTAGCAAAATTCGCTCCAAAGCTGTCAGAGACTACTCAACCGATGAGGGAACTACTGAAAGATGAGAATGAATTCTCATGGGAGAGAGAACAGGAAGAGGCACTCCAACAAGCAAAGACCATCATCTCCAGTCAACCAGTACTTGCCTTCTACGATCCTGCAAAACCAGTCACACTCCAGGTAGATGCAAGTAAACATGGTCTCGGAGCTGCGATTTTCCAAGATGACAAACCTGTCGCCTTCGCGTCAAAATCTCTCAACTCCTCAGAGCAGAACTATGCACAAATAGAGAAGGAGCTATATGCAATTGCTTTCGGATGCAAAAGGTTTCATCAATAAATCTTTGGTCACAGAGCAATCGTACAGACAGATCACAAACCCTTAGAAAGCATCACGAAGAAGCCACTAGCAGCAGCACCACCGCGCCTCCAGCGAATGCTACTACAACTACAGAAGTACGACCTAGACATCGCACATGTCCCTGGAAGGAACATACCAATAGCTGACGCACTGTCACGAAACTTCCTTCCAGCAAAACCAGAAGACAGTGAAACTCCTGAAGATATCAACGCATACGTCCACAGCTTCATCGAGAATCTTCCCATCACCGATGAGAAAATGAAGTAAATTCAGAAAGCCACTGCAGAAGACCCTCAACTGCAACATTTGAAGTCAACCATACAGAATGGATGGCCTGAACTTCGTACGGACTGCAAATCAACTATCAGTGAGTTCTGGAACTTCAGAGATGAACTTTCCTCCATCGATGGAATCATCTTCAAAGGAGAAAAGATACTTATACCACCTGCCATGCGTCCAGAAATAATGAAGAAGATTCACTCCAGCCACCTTGGAATTGAGAAGACAAAGCAACGAGCTAGAGAAATCATTTTCTGGCCAGGAATGACAAAACAGATCCACAACAACGTCGCAGCCTGTACCATCTGTACCAGTATGAGCCCAGCAAACCGAAAGGAACCACTCCTATCCCACGAAGTTCCAACTCGACAGTGGCAGAAGCTTGGCACCGATATCTTCAATTGGCAAGACAGATCCTTCCTGATAACAGTGAGTGGACTATTACAGCCGCTACTTCGAGATCGATGAGCTCTCCACTACGACAGCCATGTCCATAATGAGAAAGCTATCAGCTCAATTTGCACGCCACGGCATCCCAGAAGTCCTCATCAGTAACAACGGACCACAGTTTGCCTCAGAGGATTTCTCAGACTTTGCTGCAGACTGGGATTTCAAACACATCACCTCCAACCCTGGCTACCCACAATCGAATGGACTTGCAAAGAAGGCTGTACAGATTGCAAAACGCATCTTGTCCAAAGCTAAGGCTGATGGAAGCAACCCCCTCCTTGCCTTGCTAGAATACAGATCTACTCCAGCTTCTCATGGGTCGACAACTCCCATCCATCCTGGCAACTTCAACAAAACAACTGCAACCCAAGATCATCAACCCCTCAGAAGTAACTACAAGACGAACACACCTGCAAGCCAAGCAGAAGAAAAACAATGACCGAACAGCTCATCAGTTGCCACCTAGAAGACAGATGACAAGGTATACCTACAGTTGTCCAAGGGAGACAATGGACACCTGCCCAGATTATGAAGCCATACAGCATCCCAAGATCTTATGTTGTGGAGACAAGTGATGGTCATACCTTCGGCTGCAACCGTCGCTGTCTCAGACCAGAGACATCACCTCACTCAGACGATTCCCATGAGCAACCCTCAACAACACCTGAACTGGATGAGAACAGCAACCACCCATCATGAGGAACCTACTGCACAAGATCCGGACGCCCTGTGAAAGAACCTAAGAGATAGGACTTGTAAAAGACTAAGTAATTGTTTCATCACTCCAAATCAGTATCAGGTAACTCTATTGTTCAGAGACAGTAAATTGATCATGCTAATAAGAGTAGAGCTCAATTTTTCAAAACAAGAGAGATGTAACATTTTGGTAAAAATAACTGCAGAACTAAGGGAAGCAACCCTTCCATAACTGTCCTTTGAATAAGAGTTACCTACCCCCAGAGATCCCAGAATTCCCTGTATCAAATGGCTGATTAAAACGGCACGCTGTCCTACCAGAATAGTGTCTTGGGTCATCACTACATCTGTGACATACCCAAGAACATTACACCTTTCATGTACAAAAACAAGAATTTTCTGTGACTTGAGAAGTACTGACCATTCAGACCAGGTTTCTAATGATTCAGTCCACCACGTAGCAGAGACAGTAACCTCTTGAGGTATCGTCTTGATCAACATGTGAGTTGACACACTGCACAATGACACTTTGATTGTCCACTCGCCTCTAAGCCAGATACTCAGATAGAGTGAGCTGTCACTGAGTGTCAGGTGTACATATTGTAAACACTGTCCCCCACTAGCAATCCTTCTTGTATTTCTTGCGTGCTCTGTATTTCGTCCTTTTGAGTAAACTAGCGAGAGGGGGGAGGGGGGGGGGGGGGGGGAATCTCGTCCTGACTGGATTTGCGGTGGCCGGTCACAACGATGACCTTTGACTGCCACGTGATGTCATGGTGGTTTCCAACAGAGATTGCATAGGAAAATTATTTCTATCATGAGATGCAGGAATCCGTCCTGTGTTTGGGTTTTTTGCTCTGCGAAACGTCACGGTACACATCAACCGTTGTCGTTTCTGTTATCGTGTACTTATTCTAAAAATGCCCATGTGTCCACTGCTTGGTGAAACACCGCCACGTAGGCTACATGAACTTGAATCGCTTCCTTTACGGTTTACTTCTTTTTTAAATGGCTGTGGGAACCGACACCTTGTGGTTCGAGCAGAGTTCTCAATACAGAATGCGAAGTCGTAGTCGAATCTAACTGTTGTGACGAAAACCAATGCCACATCTCGCCACCCATGCAGACCCCAACAAAGACAGACCTGCAGGCGATCTCCTGGAGAGAGCGCACTCTCAGACACATAGCTTTCTTGTCATCCTGATCCCACTAATGGCAGCGTCATTGCCATGGCAACTGCAAAGCAAGCGCACACTTTTCTGTGCCTGGCGTGCTTTTCGAAAGCTTGTCTCTCGCAGCGGGCTTCTCAGTGCCATAGACAAGGCCTTCCTGGACTTGGCCAAAATCCTGTCGTTCCTCTCGGCGTGTCCTACATGCAAAGATCGTCGGCAAAAACGAGCTTATTGTTAAGCTGAGATGTCCAGACCGAGATGCACGTTTCCAGCTACAGTAATGAATGAATTTGCACTAGCGTATGTAAACAAAATGACTCCCTCTATTACGTCAACGTCACTTGTGTGTGTCTGTGTGCTTGTGTGTGCGTGTTCATGTGTGTGTGTGTTCTTGTGTGTGTGTGTTTGTTTGTGTGTGTGTGTGTTCGTGTGTGTGCGCGCGCGCGCGTGTGTGTGTGTGTGTGTGTGTGTGTGCGTGCGTGTTCGAGTGTGTGTGTGTGTGTTTGTTTGTGTGTGTGTGTTCGTGTGTGTGTGTGTGTTTGTGTGTTTGTTTGTGTGTGTGTGTGCGTTTGTGTGTTCGTGCGTGTGTGTATGTGTGAGCGTGCGTGTGTTTGCGCACGTATGTGTGTGCGCGTATGTGCGTGCGTGCGTGTGTGTGTGTGTATGTGTGTGTGTTTGCGCACATGTGTGGGCATGTGTGTTTGTGTGTGCGTGCGTGTGTAAGTAAGTAAGATGAATTCCTACTTGTGACCACTCATTTAAAGCGCATTTGCCAGAATCTAAGTCTGAACATTGTCGTCAATCCAGATAAAAGATATGCATGTACGCACGAGAGTCTTGTGAACTTCTGCCTGTGGTTCTTGATAGCGTGAAAATGCAACTACGGCGACATCAGCCAATCAAATCGCCTGTTACGTAATCGTTTGAAACAGCAAACGGAAGCGAGCGAAAGAGATCGTGCAATCGTCAAGAGCAGAACTCCTTGTACATGGCCAATAATTCCACATCCTGTGGTGTGCCCATCGAAAGACAGCTGAACAGTCTTCGTCCCTTTGGTTCTGACTATAAGGAGTGGTCATTGATTCTTCCCCAACAAGTTACCTCTCAACATTGCGTCTCCTCGTGCGATTTCTAAGAAGCAAACCAACTGCGAACTGGAGTCTTGACTTACTCGTGTCCCATCCAACACTCGTAATTTCGGCTGTCAGTGACCTGATGTGGACTGCAGAGGCTGGTACTATGTAAAGACTCATCCATCTATCCTACAATCCATTCACCCATTCTACTATCAATCCATCCATCCATTAATCCATCAGTCTATCCATGCATCCATCCATACATCCATTCTTCCATATAGCCAACACTCCATCCATTCTACCCATCATGTATCCATCAATGCATCCATTCACCGATACATCCATCCTTCAATGCATTCATCCATCCTGCAATGCATCCATCCATTCATCAATCCATCCATCCTTCCATTCTTCCATATAGCCAACACTTCATCCATTCTACCCATCATCCATCCATCCCACCTTTGCGGAGCTTGCAACAACGCTCAAACAACAGCACACAACTCCCTCCATTTTCAGCTGACGGAAATGTCCAATGATAGCACAGAGATCACAAAGCACCTCAACGTCATACACCTGACAACACGGTTCTCAATGATTTGGCCAAGTCTTGGCGAATATTCGTCATATATTCTAGTTCTTGCTTGATCAGCTAATACCTAATTTGCCAAGACCTGGAGGGCGCTGCATCGTCAGTTATTTTGTCTATCGGCAAATTCTTCACCGCCTCTCGCGCCAGGACGCAGCCATGTTCTCTCGGACCTTTACCTTGCCAATTGATGATTGGCCGTTTCTTAGACGTCTTACTCGCCCTCGGCTAGCCCTCGAGGAGTGTACCTTGCCTAAGAAACGCGCTCCTGGCGAAGTCACTGAGAACCACCTTCGCAGGCACTTATCTTTGAGATGCTTCGTTAGTTAATTAAGAACAGCCTTCAGGGCTGCCGTCGCGATATCACCAGCTGCGCCCCAGGAATTAGAGAAGTTTAGTTCCTCTTGCAACGTCCATTCCTTGTTTAGGACCTTTCATGACGTGTTAAAAGTACAATGATGGCAACAAGCTGCGAACTTCGAAACAGAAGTTTCTCTAGTTCACCAAATTCAGGTGGGTGTGGGAGTGGGGGGTGGGGGGTGGAGGGTGGAGGGTGGAAGTATACTTGCAGCATGTGACAGTGGCCTATAGCAGTGGCTGTAATGCAGCGATCTGTTGTGCGAGTTGATGGACGGTACGGAAATGCGGACAAAGGGTGGGGATGCAGGGTGATCCATGAATATGGATGAGGCACAGTATAAGATGCCATAGGTCCGACGCCATGAACGAGATCTCGCATAACCCCTGTGCTCAGTGATCTTCATTGGCTTCCAGTTCGCCAACGGGTGGAATTTAAGACCCTCTCCATCGTGTTTAAGTGTGAAACTGGTGAAGCCCCAACCTACCTCGGAGAACTCCTTAGACCTCACAACCCCACAAGGAATCTCCGTTCCTCAAAAAGAAGACTCTTGATTGTCCCACAAACAAGGTTACGGAGCTCCGGTGACCGCTCCTTCAGCGTTGTTGGACCGAGACTCTGGAACCAACTTCCTGAGGGTCTGAGGGCTAGTCCATCCTTGGCCGCATTTAAAACTGGCCTCAAAACTTTTTTATTTCGTCTTGTCGCGCCATGAGCATGTTTATCGTGATAATGGCGCAGTAAAAATGAAAATACATACACACACACACACGCACGCACGCACGCACGCACGCACCCTCGCACGCACGCACGCACGCACGCACGCACACACACACACACATACATACACATACATACATACATATAAACCAGTTTTATTCAGGAATTTGAGACAAATATTATGCATACAATATTTGCTATCCTGAAATAGCACGATTTTTTCGACATCACATCTTGCAATACAAGAGCAGGGTTTGACTCAACAGGAAGACCAATGGACAGTTGTTCAAAACCGCTGTGTTACGGCACCGCGGGATAACGCAAAGTTACAATGAACGCGCGCGGGTTTGATCATGAGTCATTCGCGAATGTCAGAGAGTCATGGGCGTGGGGAGTTTTTCTTTTTAGTTCACAGCACCTTTTCTGCCACACAGAAAGTGATCCCAGGATCGCGCTGATGCTGAGGTATCGCGCCAGCCACTTCGACGAATAGCGCGGGATTCCCAGCAGTTGCAGGCCTGGCACCACTCGCTGGTGGACAGTGCCCAGGCTGCCGACTACGATCACGATTACTCGGCAACGATAGCCCAGTGCGGTGATTTCCTGACATAACTGGATGTATTTTTCGAACTTCTTGTTGTAACAAGTGTCGATGTGAGCGTCAAAAGGAACGACTATCTCTGCAAGCAGCACTTCGCCTATACGCCATATATATAGAGTCACAGACTAAAGTAAAAAATTACATCTCGCCTCAACCTCATCAGCTGCCTCTCTACGAATACGATGCAGAGAAATCCTCCTGTTGCAAAATACGTGCAATAACGAGGATAGCCCATTTAAAGTGAGCAAACTCTGAAAATCGGAAACCACATGACCAAGTTCTTGGAAAATTCACTCTAAAATGCATGTGCGTTATCTCGGTCCTCGTTGGATTTAATCCCAAATTTGCACACCACTTGAGACGTTGCAGAGGCAACTGTGGCGGCCATTACTCTGACGTCATTTAGTGACGATAGCGCCTTGAGGGCGTCATGGCGCCATTTGCATTCCGTCTGCACGTGGGCCGACGGCGCTATGGGTCTGTGCTGGTGGTTGGCGATTGAGTTATCGGGACCAGAGTGAGTGCATTAAAGGAGCTTGTTTCGAGAGACACGGATGATAGATCGCTTGTCAGCCCGTCCTGCCCTGTGAGACATTGTTCAAGTGCATCTTAAGATACGCTCCCCCCAGAACTCTGTGGCGCTCAGCCCGCTGTTGCTGCCTCGGATACCGCAGCGCGTTGCCCGAGTAAAATGAAAGAGTTACATCAGAGGTAATGGTTTGCTCGTGTAGGTGCCGTGACACTCTGTTATTGATAGATGTTTTCAAACTCAGCCTGGTTTCATCATCCATTTCGAATCTTCCGTGAGCCAGGAAAAATGCAGTGCGAATAGATTTTTTTTAAAGAAAGAAGGAGACAGAACGAAATAAATAGAAAAACCAGAGAAGAATGAAGTACAAAAGAAGGCAAACATTTTCACTTGAATACAAGTACTTTTCACCATAAAGACATGCATGGTGTCATGCTACAAAATGAAATACATTTAGCTCTGCAGGACTGAATCTGCCGTGGAAAACAGATCAGCACAAAATAATGTGGACGTGCACTCTTACCTTGATCTGTACACGGAACGAGTGAACAAATGCACGAAATCAGTACCTACCGACTGCCTGACGACATCCTCATTTGTCTGTCCGTCCGTCCGTCCATCTCTCTCTTTCTTTCTCTCTCTATGAATACATATTTCACACACCAGTGTGGATGCTGCTGATGGTTGTATGGCATATAGTTTGTTATATCTCGAGAAAGAAGGGACAAGGGAAAGCCCGGTGAGCTAATTAAATTCAATGAAACAAAAACAACATTACCAAATAAATCAAAATTGTATTACAAGTTCAAAACAAAAAGGTGTTGGCCAACGGCTTGAAGCCTTCAAAGACACAAGAACAATAATTAAACAAAAGGGATCCGAAAAGAAGGGAACAAGTAAATGACAGTACTAATACACAAAAAGGGGGAAAATAACAAAATATCTACATGGTATATGAACCTCTCTGCCTGTCTCTTTCTCTGAAAGAGAATAATTGACAAGCAACCGACAAAAGTTCTTTCTTGAGCAGATGGGGCCCTGAAAAGGGCCGTTTGGGGGTGGTTCTGCTCAAGTAAGAACTTTTGTCGGTTGCTTGTCAATTATTCTCTTTCAGTAACTATACAATCGACACCAGCACTAAAATATCTCCATTGTCTCTGTCTCTGTCTCTCTCTCTGTCTTTCTCTCTCTCTCTCTGTCTCTGTCTGTCTGTCTCTCTCTCTCTCTCTCTCTGTGTACATAATGTAAATCAATGATGGGTCGTCAGCCGAAATAAAGTCAATCAATCAAACTCTCTCTCTCTCTCTCTCTCTCTCTCTCTCCCTTCAAATCTTCGTGTCCACGAAGTTTCACCAGCCTATCAGCCTTTGTAGGCTATGTAACGCCATTGATCACGAACAATAACAAGAGCTGGTTGGAGTCAAAGACCAAGTAGTCACAATGTCCCTATTCATTCGCTTCTTACGAATGGCGCAGAGAGACGCGGTGGGTCTGTTCTTACCCCCAACCCACAGGGGGTCTGTTCTTACCCCCAACCCACAGGGGGTCTGTTCTTACCCCCAGCCCACAGGGGGTCTGTTCTTACCCCCAGCCCACAGGGGGAAGCGTGGAGCGAAAGGAGGGTCAAAAGGGAAAAGGTCCACGCCCCCTGAATGAAGACGAAGGTGACAGTTTGGAAGGAAACTGATTGTCCTGGTCATGTTCATTGGTATTCATGCTATGCATGCATATCGGTTGTTGACACGTTTGATATTCACTTCATCAGACTACAACTTTCCAGGCACGAGTGGACTAATACTGTGATCTCCCACCCTGCCCAGTCAAAACGTCCCACCGCCTCATGGAGAGGCGCAGGCGGGCAGGCGGTACGACGTCCAAAGTAATTGTATCAGACCAGCCACTTTCCAAGAATAGCATCCCCTGCAAAACATTACTTGATGTGTTAGAAAAGCATCGATCAGGCCAAAAGAAAATCTTCTGCCAGTCGCATCACGCCCATAAAAGCTGTCTGGACTGCGAGCCGTGCCCTACATTAGCAGCAACGTTGAAGCACGGATAGGTGTAGTGTGGTCGGCGGTTAATTCGCGAATACGACCGCGGAGCAGATAAGGGAGAATAGTCAATTTGGGAGGCTCGCTCGCCACTCTGTGAGAGCTTGCGCCCGCGTCATCGCTTCGCCTCTTGTGATTTGATCGTCATTACGGTCAGCTCAGCTGTGAACTTCTGTGATGGACGGTCTCCGAGCTGTCTGCACGCCCTGCCAGCACCATTGAGAGTGCTATGGTCTGTGTCTGTGCTGTCTGTACATCATGCCAGCACCATCGCGAGTGCTATGGTCTGTGCCTGTGCTGCCTGTACTCCCTGCCAGCACCATCGCGAGTGCTATGCTCTGTACTTGTGCTGCCTGTACTCCCTGCCAGCACCATCGCGAGTGCTATGCTCTGTACTTGTGCTGCCTGTACTCTCCTGCCAGCACCATCGCGAGTGCTATGCTCTGTACCTGAGCTGTCTGTACTCCCTGCCAGCACCATCGCGAGTGCTATGCTCTGTACCTGAGCTGTCTGCACGCCCTGCCAGCACCATCGCGAGTGCTATGCTCTGTACCTGAGCTATCTGTACGCCCTGCCAGCACTATCGCGAGTGCTATGCTCTGTACCTGAGCTATCTGTACGCCCTGCCAGCACTATCGCGAGTGCTATGCTATGTACCTGTGCTGCCTGTACGCCCTGCCAGCACCATCGCGAGTGCTATGCTCTGTACCTGAGCTATCTGTACGCCCTGCCAGCACTATCGCGAGTGCTATGCTCTGTACCTGAGCTGTCTGTACGCCCTGCCAGCACTATCGCGAGTGCTATGCTATGTACCTGTGCTGCCTGTACTCTCCGCCAGCACCATCGCGAGTGCTATGCTCTGTACCAGAGCTATCTGTACGCCCTGCCAGCACTATCGCGAGTGCTATGCTCTGTACCTGAGCTGTCTGTACGCCCTGCCAGCACTATCGCGAGTGCTATGCTCTGTACCTGAGCTGTCTGTACGCCCTGCCAGCACCATCGCGAGTGCTATGCTCTGTACCTGTGCTGCATGTAAGCCCTGCCAGCACCATCGCAGCTCTGTACGTGTGCTGCCTTTACTCCCTGCCAGCACCATTGCGAGTGATATGCTCTGAACGTGTGCTGCCTTTACCCCCTGCCAGCACCATCGCGAGTGCTATGGTCTGTGCCTCTGCTGTCTGTACGCCAGCACCATCGCGGGTGCTATGCTCTGTGCTTGTGCTGTCTGTACACCCTGCCAGCACCATCGCGAGTGCTATGCTCTGTGCCTGTGCTGTCTGTACACCCTGCCAGCACCATCGCGAGTGCCACGCTCTGTGCCTGTGCTGTCTGTACGCCCTGCCAGCACCATTGCGAGTGCTATGGTCTGTGTCTGTGCTGTCTGTACATCATGCCAGCACCATTGCGAGTGCCACGTTATGTGCCTGTGCTGTCTGTACGCCCTGCCAGCACCATTGCGAGTGCTATGGTCTGTGCCTGTGCTGTCTGTACATCATGCCAGCACCATTGCGAGTGCCACGTTATGTGCCTGTGCTGTCTGTACGCCCTGCCAGCACCATCGCGAGTGCCACGCTCTGTGCCTGTGCTGTCTGTACACCCTGCCAGCACCATTGCGAGTGCCACGTTATGTGCCTGTGCTGTCTGTACGCCCTGCCAGCATCATCGCGAGTGCTATGGTCTGTGCCTGTGCTGTCTGTACAGCATGCCAGCACCATTGCGAGTGCTATGCTCTGTGCTTGTGCTGTCTGTACGCCCTACCAGCACCATTGCCAGTGCCATTCTCTGTGCTTGTGCTGTCTGCAAATGTAACTGAGTGGCAGGGACAGCCTAGAGGTGCAGATGTAGCAGGGTGAGGGAAAGGTGGAAAGGGGAAAGTAAACAACACTGAAAGAAAGAGCTTTGATCGACATCTTTTCTTGGGGACCTAACCGTCCCAGTGACGTAGCCAGCTCTCGTCCCGCTCTGTGCGTGTCACAAACGCAGAGACAACGAGACCGAAAAGGTGCAGATTTAGCAGGGTATGACACCCAGCCATGCCACCAACACTGCCATCTGATGGACGGATTCTCTATGACCTAGTCCTGCCACAAACCCTGCCATCTGATGGACGGATTCTCTATGAGACCCAGTCCTGCCACCAACACTGCCATCTGAATGCTCTGCCGACTGCGTGTCATTCGATGACAAGGACACTCAAGAAGAACATAAGTGGGAGAGTGAGAGAGATCAAGAGGGGGTACAGCGAGATAAACAACGGTGAAAGGAAAGGCTTTGATCGATGGATTCTATGTGAGGCCGAGTCCTGCCAACAACACAGCAATCTCAACACTGTCGCTGACTGCGTATACCACCGAGTGAGAGACAAGAACGTCTAAACAGTGCAGATTTATCGTGGTGAAGTTGAGGTGGGTAGAGGGAGATAAAGAATAGAGAAAGGAAGAGCTTTGATGGATGGATTCTTCTTGGGATCCGGGCCTGCCAATAGCTCTACCAACTCTACAGAAGTACTGACTGTGTGTGTGTCACTTACACACAAGAGCACCCGAGTCGTGTAGATGAATCAGGGTGATTATAAAGCGGATAGAGAGAGATAAAGGATAAAGAAAGGAGGAACTTTGATCCACGGATTCTTCTTGGGATCTAGGCCTGCCAACAATTCTGCCTCTCCACATTAGTGCTGACTGTGTGCATGTTTCACTCAGTGAAAAAGAGCATTCAAGAAGTGTCAATGAATCAGTGAATAAGATGTGGGTAGAGTGAGATAAAGAATTGAGAAACGAAAAGCTTTGACCGTCGTATTCTCTTGGGGAACTTCTCCTGCCAACAATATCACAAGCTTAAATTAACGCTGGAGCTGACTGCATGCGTTGTATGTCACTCAGTGACAACGACACCCATGAGATGCAAATGTAGTAGGGTGAGGGAGCGGTGGGCACGGTCGGGTAAACCATTGAGAAAGGATCTAGTCATTCTCCATGAGCCAGCAACGCTGCATGCTCTCTTCTAGTGACCGTGACAACGATCTGAGATCCCTCCCGGGCACACAATTCCTGAGGATTTCAGACATTTTGCGGCTGCTCCACTGACACAGTGGTACATATGGCTCAGTGTTTTGTGTTCGATTTGATGGTGAATGGGTATCCAGTAGAGGTCACAAAGAACGGGTGTCATATGAGAACGACTGGAAGTTCATCATCGTCGTCGTCGTCATCATCAAAAGCAGTTAGAACAATCGTGCTTTCTTTTCGAAATTTTCACCAAAATGGGGAATTGGTTTACTCGTTTACATGCCACTCAATTACCATATATATATATATATGTGTGTGTGTGTGTGTATGTGTGTGTGTGCATACATGTTTATGCATATACATATACATGTATATACAATATACAAATAACACGTATTACTGGATCGCTTGCACAACAACCATCACATGGCCATTGATGCCTTTCAGTGCAGCCAAACCTCTCTTTTCACCTTGCACAGTTGCGCTGAGTCATCTATTATTTTTTTTTTGCTGATGGAGGACAGAGCTGTGAAGACAGCGAGGGATGTCAACGACAATGTGACTCCAAGTCTCTCCAGACTTGGCAATGAAATTGTATAAAGGTCACACACTGTTGTCTGACACGACATAGTCTTTGCTGGTCCCCTAGGATGCGTTCTAATCGAAAAAGGGAGTTTCTCACCACGGATTCTTTTGGCTGTACATTGCTGTTCACAAGATGGCACGGATCTTTTTCTATGCGTATCAGCATTATTTCGTCACTGTTCTTTGTACTGATTAAATGTGAACTTACAAGTACGTTAGTCAGATAGTCTGAATTGAGTTGTAATTTATCAGTCAAGTTTGAATGACTATTAGCATTGCTAACTTTCATAAATTTTAACATGTAAAATCTCCTCTTTCGTGAACTATAAGAAAATTCTGTAATGCTTGTGCGCTCCTGAAACAGTGAAAAGTGACCACCCCTAAAACTTATGAGCTTGTTTTAAGCTCTGTATCGACAGTTTTCATCTAAATGACGGTCGGCCTGTGACTGTAGCATCTTCTTTCAACAACCAAATACGGGACTACTCTTCTTCATTCATTCCCTTTTCGGGCGATATTTCCATCGTGATTCATTCTTCCGCTCCCTCGGACGCTACCCAGACATCACTTCCCCTTTGCACGAAAATATCAAGTGCCTCACAGTGACGTGGGAATTATACTGACCAAGCACTGGCACACGGCAAGCGTAGACGTCACAGCTATTCTTGAGAAGAAAGCTTCCGTTTTCCTGTCATCTCGGAAAGGCTTCCAGAGACGGGCCACACAAATGGACTCGTCCGAGGAGAGCGGTGAGGCGAAGACAGCCAAGCTGGTGGCATTCTGAACACAGAGATGTAGTATCTCTGACACAGGTTGGTCACGTGACTTCGGTTCCGCATTCCAATGATTCTACCAATGAAAATTCAACATGATCAGAAGACCATTGAGAGTAAAAAGAGGCGATTCTATTTCACTCCAATTATTTATCCCGATAGATAAACACAAATTTGGTGTTCTAATAAAACTAATCTATGAGATTTTCAGGAAATCATTTGAGAACTACTTTTAACGCGAACGTGTCTATAAGGTTGCAAACTGCCTTGAGCACGTGCGATTGTGTATATACAGTAGTCGCCGCTTATTAAAAACAAATTGGGACCGAACAAAAGTGTTTTTAATAAGCGGCGTTTTTATTAACCGGCACTTCCCGCTTCACCAAGCCATTGCGTTTCTTCCACCTGTTAAACCACCCATCTGTAGCTTTGAATTCGGAGCGACCAAGCTGGGAAGCAATCTGTTCCGCCTTCTGACACAGGATTGGGCCGTTTACAGGTGTGTTGCGCGCTTGGATAGAGTCGAACCACCGCTTTAAGCCATCTTCTGTCTCTTTATCCTTCCCGCAGCGCCGACGCTTCCTTTGGCCTTGACTGGAGCCCTCTGCGATATCAGCCCTAAGTTCATCTTCTTTTTTCAGTGTCTGGCACAGAAATGATGCCGACACACCCAAAATGTCAGCACCCTCCCTCAAACTTTTAGAATTTAGCTCTCGGTAGCGATCAAGCAAGTCCACTTTGTCTTTGGGTGTCATTTCTGTTCTTTTTCTTTTCTTTGGAGCTGAAGTTAAAGCCATTTTCTGATTCACTGCTTATCCAGCGAGACTAGACAGTGTTGAATTGACATCTGACGGTTTGCTGACAAGGGTGTAATCACTGTTCACACAAACGCTGAAGCGTCTTTAGTTGTCATCTAACGGTTTGCTGACAAGAATTCACAACCAGAGATCGACTCTGACCCTCCGAACAGCGAGAAAAAGAACAGAAAGTGTTTTTATTAAACGGCGCCTGTATTTAATAACCGGCGCAATTTTACATATGTTATATAGTGGTAAATCCGGACCGGACCAACTGTATGTAAAAAACGGCTGTTTTTATTAACCGCGTGTTTTATAAGCGGCGACTACTGTAGTAGGCCTAATACACGCGATCTTTGGACCTACTATAAACGCAGCGAAAAGGATTCCTATGGGTCCGAGCTGGTTTCGTGAATCTATGGTTATACTCTCGCAAGTAAATGCTTTCTGGCCGGAACCTGTGGTCTAACTGCCTTCACACTGTTTGACGAGCTCCACACTTCGATCATTCGTGTATCGAAGATTATGGCTTATGCAGACGGGATTGGTTGCCTTACTCGCTCAATGAAGTATAAATATTGCTGTTGTATTCAAAGTCCTTATAATTAGTAGAGTTCACAATATTACACTCTTGTGATTCGAATTTTACCGCATACAAGTTTTACATTCATGGGAAATCGATGTTTAGAAAATGAATTGACGAAAACATGGCTACCAGTATCGAGTGTATCACAACAAGCGGAGGAATACACTCACGATGTGATATGCCATTCAGCGTGGCCGAGACTCTGTGTTCAGAACGGTGGTATGCATGTTATGGAAGAATTAAGGCTATCACGTGACCAACCTGTTGCTGAGACTATATTCACTAGTCTCAGCCACGCTGAATGAAGCTCGCCCTAAGAAATCCAAAGCGCCACTGCACGCCCCTGCCAACCCGCCACCTCTCCATTGAAGAAAGAACAATTATCGGTTGCTTGTCATTAATTTTCTTTCGGTCACTCTATGCAACCGACCCCGGCACTCCAGTCTCAATTGTTTCCACTATTGTCACCACATCGCCCCCCCAACAAAGCTGGTGTGTGACATTGACAACTTATCAAATCCTGACTGTCCCATGTTACCAAAAAATGTGTTTAACATTCGATCTGTCCAAGGGATTCCCATGATGTTGGGGAGACATGTGAGTAGAACTACTTCAAGCTGCCGAATGTTTGGCGTATGTAGCCGAGTGCATGTTGATGATCCCTATCTCGCAGCCACACAACAGGGACTATGCGGCGTGTCATACAAATCAGCAAATGTACGTCTAGGTTTTAAAACTGTGTCATCGTAAACTGTCACATGCCACACAGTGAGGGGGAACCTTCTCTTCCTTTCGCTACGAACGAGTGAGTGATGAATGTGCGAACTGTAGCGTTGCTGAATCTGCTGGGAGAAAAACATTTCTAGTGACTTGTAGACTGATATCTAAGAGCATTGTTCGTCTGATTCGGAGAGTTTGACAACGTTTATTGTTCCGAAAGCCATCCCATTCTTTTCTTTCTACTGTGGAAAGAATTTCTGTGTGTGGATTGATAGAAAGCATCATTTTATCAGATCGTTTGTCCCCTCCAAGCATTAGCAACTGTTAGCCTTGAAACTCACTTGGCTTGGGAGCCCAACAAGAACCACATCTGTCTTCAAGAGGCACATAAAGTATAACTTTAATATATGAGTCTTGAGTGATCTGTCCTGTCGCACTTGCAGGGCGTGAAGGGCAGAAATAGAATCTGAGAAGGTTAGAAACTGTGCGATTGTGATTTGTCAACTAGCTTTAATCAGTAGAATGGCCTGTAAATGAACACCAAAACCAGAACTATAATGAAGGTGATGTATGAAGGAACCACTGAAATATGTACTAGTTGCACCAACGTGTGGAAATGGGGAATGGGGTAGGAGGTGGGGGTGGAGGTAGAATGTGGTGTCATAGATTGGTGGGATGGATGCCTAATACATGTGTTCGTATGTATGCAATTTACTGGATGAATGAGGACGTTTGGCAATGTTAAATTAAGTGTCACTTCGACCGTAATGTTGTGCATTCGTTGACAACAAACCTTGACTCTTTTCGAAGGCGATTTGACGTCGGAAATACGGTTGTCTGTGCCTCTTCGCAGTAGCTAGATCGTCTGAAAAGTCTAGAAGGTAGCTGTAAATGTCGCACTTCCTGCACGTCTGGGCATTTAGCCTTGGGTTCAACAACCTGTAGGGAAAAATATATGCTAGAATTAGAAACTTTTGATCTGTGTCCTGCTGCCATATTCATCTTGACTAGGATAGAAGATTGCCGCCTAGTTTAATGACTCATGACACATCAGATGCAAAAAAATGTGCTAAGGGAAACCCCACAATTAAGACACTTTCTCACAAATCCATTTTCACTCCACGTCAGCACGTGCCTACTCCGACCTCTCAGTCCCCCCCCCCCCCCCACTTCACTGTCATTGTCCCACTGATATTAGACCCCATTCCAGTGATATTCCACCCCACTCTAGCGCCATCTCATTCCCATCGCACTCTCACTCCACTCCCACTCCACTGTCACTGCATTCTCACTCTACTTTTGCCCCACCCCTAATCATCTGTCACCCCCACCCACCCCACCCCCACCCCCTACTCCACCGTAACTCCACGTCCACCCCACTGTCACTGCATTCTCACTACTATTGCCCCACCCCTATTCATCTGTCACACACACACACACACCTACTGCACTGTAACTTCACGTCCGCTCTACTGTCAGTGTACACCCACATCCCTGTTACTCTACGACAATTTCCGCCGCCAACTCGCACCCACGCCACTGATACTCAGTCACAGTGAGACCCACTTCAACCTCACTTCAAACTCTCACACGATCACGAGTCCCAGCGCCATTCAGCAAACACAAATTTGTACCGTGCGTATGATTGTGTGTTCCTACTAACGCTGAAATGGTCGTTGTCAACAACATTCGGGGACAGAGTACTCGGAGTACTCTGTCCACGGGGACAGAGTACTCGGTCTTTGAAATCTCGGCATTTGAACGAGAACGAGACTGCCAACAACCGGCAGTTTACCTATCAAAATGGCGGTCGACGTTCGAATGGGACAATATTTGTTGAACTATTTGAATACAGTGCCGGCCTACAGGGAGGCATGCATGGTCCGTAAAGGACGCATAAAGGACACGCATGTTACAGTGCTGGTAGGGGAGAATGGGTTTCTCTCGGACACTTTTACTCTAATCGCCGATCGGCCGCAGCGGGTATGTCACGTGACTGTAAGGACGAGATTTCAAAGACCGAGTACTCTGTCCCCGGGGACAGAGTACTCCGAGTACTCTGTCCCCGAATGTTGTTGACAACGACCATTTCAGCCCTACTAACACACGTTCAGGCCGAGAACGAACTGGGCTGGTGAAGCATACCGGGAGTTCACCCCCAACGCTGAATTTACGATCACCTCCACAGCCAAAGACGCACGAATCCAGTTTGCTGACTTCGAGACCAACTCACAGTGGAGGGCGAATGAACGTCTGCAGATATTTGAGGGCATACAGAGCGCGTCCCCTAATAGGTGCAAATTCATCTACCCTGTGTCTTGTTCCAATGTTGCCGGACTTACCCACAGTCTAACGACTTCAGCGGGAGCGGGCCTGGATCTATCGACTTATTTGACGTCACTGGCCCTTCCAAAGCCTGCAGTTCGACGCACTCCCAGAGACGGCAGCGCTGCCACTGAAATTCTCCCCGGGGTCACACGCATTGGGCTCCTCGAATTCCTTGCGCAGGCACCGGCGGTGTCCCCATGAAGACTGGCTTCCCTGACTTGGACTCCCAGCCATGAATGGAAGCGAGGTTCGATCAGGGGAACAACGTGTGGACTCGGCTGCAAGGCAAGGCTATCACCTCGACAGTGCAGTGGTCTCCTGTCTGCGTGCGCAGTGCTTCCAGAGAGGATGACCTGCCGTGTCTGTCGCAACCGAATGGAGAAGTCTGCTGAGTCAATGCAAGACGAGAGGAGAATGTTGTCTCAGATGACATTTGGGTCCTGCGTGGCGGAGACGGCAGAGTGATTTCTTCAAATGAAATC
>JAWQFJ010008782.1:0-17500 GCA_034096865.1 Theodoxus fluviatilis | reverse complement strand
TGCTAGATGTTCATTCCTCCTACAGCTGCCCGTTCCATGATGTTGGAGTGATATAAAAAGGTAGCCCGATGACCAGGGGGTAAATGTGTGCGGTTTGAGCACCTATCAATGCCGGAAAAGTTGTGATATAAAAAGAGCACCTTTATCTTTTATTTGACTTGACGTGTGACTGCAGACTGTTCCCCTGGCATCCTCGCTTTCGATGTCTCACCTGTTATCTTTAGGTGATAAATTATATGCTTTCTTTAAATAAGACACCTAATTTCAATGGTGCAATATTCACTCCATAGACTTTGTAGTGCTAATCGAGGCACCACTTCAGACAAGTACTATCAGTTAATTATAGAAGAGCAATAAACCCATATTTTAGTCATTAAGAAACACAAACTCATGGACAGGCTAAGATCGCATCAGCCGATCCCCAAACTGGCTCCTCTGACGTCCGTGCGTCATTTTGGTAAGGGGGACCGTCTGGCGGTCCATTCTGTGAACCCGAGTCAGTAGTGACTCTGGCGCAGTTCGCAATGAAAGCGTAATAGACTTGACCCTTTGCATTACAGCATTGGGCCAAAAATATTTCGCTCTGATACGTTTTTCCTCTCACTTTTTACAGAAATCATTCAGATGTCAAAAATTGTTTACATTTCAACACAAACATTTGATTTTATCGAATAAACGCTTGATTATTGCCTCAACAAGCGTAATGAATGAGTTTTGTGTGAAATAGTCTCAGAACTACTTTAACGGCGTATGCCAGGGAGCAGAGGGCTATCTCACAAGCCTCTCGTGTGACCTCCATTTGAATATTCCGGACGGAATCCTTCAATCACGTGATACGAGCTGTGCTAGAGACTATTTCGCCGGCAGGCGAAGTCTCTAGTGGACTAGAATGCCACTAGTCTTGACCAACACCACCAGGCACAACACACTGACCACTGCTACCTCAGTCATAAATAAAGAGTGGAAAAGCCGCCGACTCGTCTTCTTGCCTGTGTTAATCACTACCAAGAACCTGCCTTACCACCAAGAACCTGCCTTACCACCAAAAACCTGCCTTACTACCAAGAACCTGCCTTACCACCAAGAACCTGCCTTACATCCAAGAACCTGCCTTACCACCAAGAACCTGCCTTACCACCAAGAACCTGCCTTACTACCAAGAACCTGCCTTACCACCAAGAACCTGCCTTACAACCAAAACCTGCCTCACTACCAAGAACCTGCCTTACCACCAAGAACCTGCCTTACCACCAAGAACCTGCCTTACCACCAAGAACCTGCCTTACATCCAAGAACCTGCCTTACCACCAAGAACCTGCCACTACAAAGAACCTGCCTTACCACCAAGAACCTGCCTTACCATCAAGAACCTGCCTTACCACCAAGAACCTGCCTTACCACCAAGAACCTGCCTTACCACCAAAAACCTGCCTTACATCCAAGAACCTCCCTTACATCCAAGAACCTGCCTTACCACCAAGAACCTGCCTTACAACCAAGAACCTGCCTTACCACTAAGAACCTGCCTTACCATCAAGAACCTGCCTTACCACCAAGAACCTGCCTTACCACCAAGAACCTGCCTTACCACCAAGAACCTGCCTTACCACCAAGAACCTGCCTTACCACCAAGAACCTGCCTTACCACCAAGAACCTGCCTTACCACCAAGAACCTGCCTTACAACCAAGAACCTGCCTTACATCCAAGAACCTGCCTTACCACCAAGAACCTGCCTTACCACCAAGAACCTGCCTTACCACCAAGAACCTGCCTTACCACCAAGAACCTGCCTTACCACCAAGAACCTGCCTTACCACCAAGAACCTGCCTTACCACCAAGAACCTGCCTTACCACCAAGAATCTGCCTTACCACCAAGAACCTGCCTTACCACCAAGAACCTGCCTTACCACCAAGAACCTGCCTTACCACCAAGAACCTGCCTTACCACCAAGAACCTGCCGTACCACCAAGAACCTGCCTTACCACCAAGAACCTGCCTTACCATCAAGAACCTGCCTTACCACCAAGAACCTGCCTTACATCCAAGAACCTGCCTTACCACCAAGAACCTGCCTTACCACCAAGAACCTGCCTTACCACCAAGAACCTGCCTTACCACCAAGAACCTGCCTTACCACCAAGAACCTGCCTTACCACCAAGAACCTGCCTTACCACCAAGAACCTGCCTTACCGCCGGGCCTCATCACACGCATATAGATTTATCACCCGTATTTTAACTGCACATACCAATCTCTCTAGTCCAAGTTATATTATTTCTATTAACACTAGTGTAACTTTTGTTTCAAGCGTTTTTATCACTGAGCTGTATAATCTAAAGGAAAATTTCCATACTAAATCTGAACAATAACGTATTGGGAATTGGGAATCGATAAGTAAAACCTACAATGATTTTACTGTGAATTATCTCACACTGGTCTCATGAAATACATGCACGAAGCAAACAGCTCAGAGGAGGAGGCGATTTGTCTGAGCGATGCAATGTAAACCGTACAACAAGTGTCCAATATCATTTTTCATTCACGATTGTTCCAAACCTGCGCGTTAAACGTCACCGCATTCTAGTCAACACGATGAAAGCTGGTGTAGGCTATCATGCAAGGCAGTCAACTGTCGACACATGTTGACACCAGCCTACAACTCTCATGACCTCGCGTGTATGCCACGTGGCCTGCTTTGAATCTCATCTAGGGCATCACTCCTGTTACACGGTTTCCATTTTGGAAACACTTTGTCACCCGAGACCACACAAACAGACCTAATTTGTTGTTTTATTGTTTGGAAATGTCCTTTTGAAATTTGTACTGTGGTGTGTGTGCGTGCATGATTGCATGCGTGCGTGTGTGCGTGCATGCGTGTGTGCGTGCGCGCGCGCGTGTGTGTGTGTGTGCGTGTGTGTGCGAGTGTGTGTGTGTGTATGTATGTGTGTGTGTGTGCATGCGTGCGTATGTGCATGCGTGTGTGTGTGTGTGTGTGTGTGTGTGTGTGTGTGTGTATTAACACTGAAAGATCATCTTGTAGAATGTATGGTACGTGGGAGTATAGTGCCAGCGGCAATTTGGAGAAAATGGCCTTTGAAGTTTTCCTATGCAGTTGCTATGCAGTTGGGGTAAGGGGGAAAATATTTGCAACCATTTACACGTATTTTTCAGGCATACAATTTGAGGACATGAAATATTCGTGTCCCTAGCGTGAATATCTGCACACACACACACACACACACACACACACACACACACACACACACACACACACACACACACACACACACACACAGACAGACACACACACACACACGCACACACACACACACACACACACAAAGATAGATAGACAGACAGACAGACAGACAGACAGACAGACAGACAGACAGACAGACAGACAGACAGACAGACAGACAGACAGACAGACAGACAGACGGACGGACGGATGGACGAATGGATGGATGGATGGATTATGGATGGATGGATGGATGATGGATGGATGGATGGATGGACGATGGATGGATTAATAAATAAATAGACAGACAGACAGACGGACGGACGGACGGACGGGACGGACGGGCAGGCGGACGGGCGGGCGGGCGGACGGACGGACGGACGGACAGATGGATAAATAACACAGATCGATTCTCATCGCGTACATCTGCATTACCACCGAAATGCTTTGCTTGAGTTTGGACGAGTTTGTGCTGGCCTACTTCAAGTACTTGTGGTGGATGTCACCATGACGTCATCCATCTAGGCTGGCGTGACTGCGCATCCCCTTCAAATTTTCCAGGATTCAGCCGCATACTGACCCGCAAACTGACCCGCACACTGACCCGCACACTGACCCGAGCTGTTCAGCTGACAATGGAGTGTTGAAGGACAGGCAGTACGTGCTGCTTGGCAGGATTGACCTTTTTAATGAGGATGGGAATAGTGGTGGTGATGGTGGTGATGGTGAGGGGCATTCTGAACACAGAGATACTATCTCTGACACAGGTTGGTCACGTGACTTCGAATCCACATTCCAATGATTCTACCAATCAAAATTCAACATGATCAGAAGACCATTGAGAGTAAAAAGAGGCGATTCTATTTCACTCCAATTATTTATCCCGATAGATAAACACAAATTTGGTGTTCTAATAAAACTAATCTATGAGATTTTCAGGAAATCATTTGAGAACTACTTTTAGCGCGAACGTGTCTATAAGGTTGCAAGCTGCCTTGAGCACGTGCGATTGTGTACAGTAGTCGCCGCTTATTAAAAACACATTGGGACCGAACAAAAGTGTTTTTAATAAGCGGCGTTTATATTAACCGGCACTTCCCGCTTCACCAAGCCGTTGCGTTTCTTCCACCTGTTAAACCACCCATTTGTAGCTTTGAATTCGGAGCGACCAAGCTGGGAAGCAATCTGTTCCGCCTTCTGACACAGGATTGGGCCGTTTACAGGTGTGTTGCGTGCTTGGATAGAGTCGAACCACCGCTTTAAGCCATCTTCTGTCTCTTTATCCTTCCCGCAGCGCCGACGCTTCCTTTGGCCTTGACTGGAGCCCTCTGCGATATCAGCCCTAAGTTCATCTTCTTTTTTCAGTGTCTGGCACAGAAATGATGCCGACACACCCAAAATGTCAGCACCCTCCCTCAAACTTTTAGAATTTAGCTCTCGGTAGCGATCAAGCAAGTCTGTCTTTGGGTGTCATTTCTGTTCTTTTTCTTTTCTTTGGAGCTGAAGTTAAAGCCATTTTCTGATTCACTGCTTATCCAGCGAGACTAGACAGTGTTGAATTGACATCTGACGATTTGCTGACAAGGTACGTGTAATCACTGTTCACACAAACGCTGAAGCGTCTTTAGTTGTCATCTAACGGTTTGCTGACAAGAATTCACAACCAGAGATCGACTCTGACCCTCCGAACTCGCTCAATGAAGTATAAATATTGCTGTTGTATTCAAAGTCCTTATAATTAGTAGAGTTCACAATATTACACTCTTGTGATTCGAATTTTACCGCATACAAGTTTTACATTCATGGGAAATCGATGTTTAGAAAATGAACTGACGGACAAATGGCTGCCAGTATGGAGTGTATCACAACAAGCGGAGGAATACACTCACGATGTGATATGGCATTCAGCGTGGCTGTTCAGAACGGTGGTATGCATGTTATGGAAGAATTTAGGCTATCACGTGACCAACCTGTTGCTGAGACTATATTCACTAGTCTCAGCCACGCTGAATGGGTGAGGGGATGGTAGGGGGATGGGGGGATGGGAGGGGGTGGGGGGTGGGGGGATGGGAATAGTGGTGGTGATGGTGGTGATGGTGAGGGAATGGTAGGGGGATGGGAATAGTGGTGGTGATGGTGGTGATGGTGAGGGGATGGTAGGGAAATGGGGGGATGGGAGGGGGTGGGGGGTGGGGGGGGGGATGGTAGCGGGATGGAAATAGTGGTGGTGATGGTGGTGATGGTGAGGGGGTGGTAGGGGGATGGGAATAGTGGTGGTGATGGTGGTGATGGTGAGGGAATGGTAGGGGGATGGGAATAGTGGTGGTGATGGTGGTGATGGTGAGGGAATGGTAGGGGGATGGGAATAGTGGTGGTGATGGTGGTGATGGTGAGGGAATGGTAGGGGGATGGGAATAGTGGTGGTGATGGTGGTGATGGTGAGGGAATGGTAGGGGGATGGGAATAGTGGTGGTGATGGTGGTGATGGTGAGGGAATGGTAGGGGGATGGGAATAGTGGTGGTGATGGTGGTGATGGTGAGGGAATGGTAGGGGGATGGGAATAGTGGTGGTGATGGTGGTGATGGTGAGGGAATGGTAGGGGGATGGGAATAGTGGTGGTGATGGTGGTGATGGTGAGGGAATGGTAGGGGGATGGGAATAGTGGTGGTGATGGTGGTGATGGTGAGGGAATGGTAGGGGGATGGGAATAGTGGTGGTGATGGTGGTGATGGTGAGGGGATATGGTAGGGGGATGGGAGGGGGATGGGAATAGTGGTGGTGATGGTGGTGATGGTGAGGGAATGGTAGGGGGATGGGAATAGTGGTGGTGATGGTGGTGATGGTGAGGGGATGGTAGGGGGATGGGAATAGTGGTGGTGATGGTGGTGATGGTGAGGGGATGGTAGGGGGATGGGGGGATGGGAGGGGGTGGGGGGTGGGGGGAGGATGGTAGCGGGATGGAATAGTGGTGGGTGATGGTGGTGATGGTGAGGGGGTGGTAGGGGGATGGGAATAGTGGTGGTGATGGTGGTGATGGTGAGGGAATGGTAGGGGGATGGGAATAGTGGTGGTGATGGTGGTGATGGTGAGGGAATGGTAGGGGGATGGGAATAGTGGTGGTGATGGTGGTGATGGTGAGGGATGGTAGGGGGATGGGAATAGTGGTGGTGATGGTGGTGATGGTGAGGGAATGGTAGGGGGATGGGAATAGTGGTGGTGATGGGTGATGGTGGTGATGGTGAGGGAATGGTAGGGGGATGGGAATAGTGGTGGTGATGGTGGTGATGGTGAGGGAATGGTAGGGGGATGGGAGGGGGTGGGGGGTGGGGGGTGGGGGGAGGATGGTAGCGGGATGGGGGGAATCACACTGTGGCTACTACTTGGGCTGAAATGGTCGTTGTCCCCAGCATTCGGGGACAGAGTACTCTGTCCGAGCGGACAGAGTACTCCGAGTACTCTGTCCACGGGGACAGAGTACTCGGTCTTTGAAATCTCGTCCTTACAGTCACGTGACATACCGATGACCATGTGATGTATCGCGACGGCCGATCGGCGATTAGAGTAAAAGTGTCCGAGAAAAACCCATTCTCCCCTACCAGCACTGTAACATGCGTGTCCTTTATGCGTCCTTTACGGACCCATTCAGCGTGGCTGAGACTAGTGAATATAGTCTCAGCAACAGGTTGGTCACGTGATAGCCTTAATTCTTCCATAACATGCATACCACCGTTCTGAACAGCCACGCTGAATGCCATATCACATCGTGAGTGTATTCCTCCGCTTGTTGTGATACACTCCATACTGGCAGCCATTTTTCCGTCAGTTCATTTTCTAAACATCGATTTCCCATGAATGTAAAACTTGTGTGCGGTAAAATTCGAATCACAAGAGTGTAATATTGTGAACTCTACTAATTATAAGGACTTTGAATACAACAGCAATATTTATACTTCATTGAGCGAGTTTGGAGGGTCAGAGTCGATCTCTGGTTGTGAATTCTTGTCAGCAAACCGTTAGATGACAACTAAAGACGCTTCAGCGTTTGTGTGAACAGTGATTACACGTACCTTGTCAGCAAACCGTCAGATGTCAATTCAACACTGTCTAGTCTCGCTGGATAAGCAGTGAATCAGAAAATGGCTTTAACTTCAGCTCCAAAGAAAAGAAAAAGAACAGAAATGACACCCAAAGACAAAGTGGACTTGCTTGATCGCTACCGAGAGCTAAATTCTAAAAGTTTGAGGGAGGGTGCTGACATTTGGGTGTGTCGGCATCATTTCTGTGCCAGACACTGAAAAAAGAAGATGAACTTAGGGCTGATATCGCAGAGGGCTCCAGTCAAGGCCAAAGGAAGCGTCGGCGCTGCGGGAAGGATAACGAGACAGAAGATGGCTTAAAGCGGTGGTTCGACTCTATCCAAGCGCGCAACACACCTGTAAACGGCCCAATCCTGTGTCAGAAGGCGGAACAGATTGCTTCCCAGCTTGGTCGCTCCGAATTCAAAGCTACAAATGGGTGGTTTAACAGGTGGAAGAAACGCAATGGCTTGGTGAAGCGGGATGTGCCGGTTAATAAAAACGCCGCTTATTAAAAACACTTTTGTTCGGTCCCAATGAGTTTTTAATAAGCGGCGACTACTGTATATACACAATCGCACGTGCGCAAGGCAGTTTACAACCTTATAGACACGTTCGCGCTAAAAGTAGTTCTCAAATGATTTCCTGAAAATCTCATAGATTAGTTTTATTAGAACACCAAATTTGTGTTTATCTATCGGGATAAATAATTGGAGTGAAATAGAATCGCCTCTTTTTACTCTCAATGGTCTTCTGATCATGTTGAATTTTGATTGGTAGAATCATTGGAATGTGGATTCGAAGTCACGTGACCAACCTGTGTCAGAGATAGTATTACATCTCTGTGTTCAGAATGTTACGGACCATGCATGCCTCCCTGTAGGCCGGCACTGTATTCAAATAGTTCAACAAATCTTGTCCCATTCGAACGTCGACCGCCATTTTGATAGGTAAACTGCCAGTTGTTGGCAGTCTCGTTCTCGTTCAAATGCCGAGATTTCAAAGACCGAGTACTCTGTCCCCGAATGTTGGGGACAACGACCATTTCAGCACTACTCGGCCACAGTTGCATCCAAAGCTTAAAAGAATACCTACCGGTGTAGAGTGAAATAGTAGACCCTGAAAACTAAATGTGTGTGTGTGTGTGTGTGTGCGTGGGGGGGTGTATGTGTGTGTGTGTATGTGTGTGTGAATGTGTGTGTGTATGTGTGTATATGTGTGTGTGTCTGTGTGTGTGTATGTGTGTGTGTATGCGTATGCGTATGTGTGTATGTGTGTGAATGTGTGTGTGTGTATGTGTACGTGTATGTGTATGTGTGTGTATGTGTATGTGTATATGTGTGTGTATGTGTGTGCATGTGTGTGTATGTGTGTATGCGTGTGTATGTGTGTATGTATGTGTGTGTGAGTTTGTGTGTGCTTCCTTATTCCCGGCCTTTGCGTCACCCAGCGAATCTTTTTAATCAAATTCTGGAACGGCAGTGACGCTCATGTTTACAAATCCTATGGTATTTCATTAAAAGTTTCAGAAATTAGAGGAACGCTCGGCGTTGTCAGAAGCGAAGAGAGACTTGACTTATTTGTGACTCACAAGCATAAAACCAAGAAACCAAAGCTCATTCAACACGACTGAGTCTACTATCTCTGTGTTGAGAATGACCAACGCCAACTCGAGCAAGGGGAATTCTACACGCAGAAATAGGTCATAGAGATAATCTGGGTCAATAGCGTGTCCTTGCAGAAAAGCACGCCAAGGACCCCTAGATAAAATCATGTCCTCAAATATTTTGCCAAAAAACACACCAACCTACACTTTGAAATAGGTAAAAATTATATGTAAATTTTTTCCTTTATCTCGGCTATGTCGCACTTGGGTAGGAAAAGGTCAGCTGTCACTCCCTCAAAATTGCCGTTGGCATGAACTCTATCTCCAGATGGGCATAACTTCCACAATTTTGATCCTTTATCAGATGAATCAGAAAAGACTGCTAATTTCAAAAGGCACGTGCATCTCAAACTACACACGCGCTCGATCGTTAGGGTCGGTTTTGCGGATGTGTGTCTCATCTTGAAGGTCGAGTGACTCTGTACACAAAAACACCAATTGTTAGTGTTGTCCGCCAGCTTGCAATACATTTGTCTGTTGCAGAAGCAGAAGTATATTTTTTCGTCCTGCGCATACATGTATACTAATGAGGGAATACATATACATAGATAATGAGGGAATACATACATAGATAATGAGAGACGGAAGGCCAGCAGGCGAGACACAATCACTATTTGCATCCCTGCAGAAGCATTCTGATGTTTCTGTCATTTTCCGATTGCCCATGAGGATGATCCAGCCAGAAGAGAGTTGCAGTTATCTACGTTGGGAAAACCAATAAAAACACACGAGCCTTTGCCTTGACTCAATATAACGACATGCTTGCCCTTAGCTATACACGTATATTTCAATTCTCTCTATCGTGCCTCTAAGTGAGGTAGACAAGAGAATGGCGTGCATTTCCGGGGTTCGTTGTGTTGTGCACGATCGACCACTTAATTGAGTTTTCTAATGTCTTCTATCATACATGTGAACGTGCAAGAGAAAACCACTCAAAAGTGTATTTAGAAAAAAAGATAGACAAAATAAGATGTTTCCACTACAAGATTGCTGAGTTTTTCATGCACAGTTCAAAGAAAGTAGCGCGTTTGTAGCACATACAGTTATTTGTTTACTTGATGTAGAGCTACAGAAAAGACAGAACCAATGGCCTGTATCCCCATAGCGACATTCCCGGGGGATTGCTCGATAATATAAGTAGGACAACAAAAACACGCTGTTTCTGTTTCTCTGATCCATACCTTTTTTGGGGGTGTTCGCACACGTTGAAACTCCTCGAGCCTCTCAGTTACACGATAATGTGGTATCATGTATCCCTCTCAGTTACACGATAATGTGGTATCATGTGTAATGGAATAGTGGATGTTGGGGAAGGGGTGGGGTATTTTGGTGATGATGATCGGGGAAGAGTAGATGAAGGGCGGGGAGAAGGAAAGGAAGGTGAGGGTTCTTAAATGATAGGAAACAGCGTTCACAATTTCTTAAAATTTATTGTTACTAACTATACGAGAACAAAAAGCACGATGGCAGACTGATAAAAGACAAAAGGAACAAAGTCAATTCAATTCAAACAATCAATAAATGGCATTACTAATGTGGCATATATGGTAGTGGCAGGACGTGAAAATATCAGAATGTCGAACAATCATTCCGGACAATCACACAACAACAAAACTTAGTTGAAATGCAAAGAAGATGGAGTAGGTGGATTACATTGATTCCACTTACAATCTCTAGACTCGAAAATCAAGCATAAATGCTATCCTCCGTAATGTAATAGGCAAGGCATCTTAAAGAAAATTCATCAGTTTACGTTGTGTTATTATATTCAAAAGTGAAAAACCTACAGGGAGCTGGTAATACTTGTTAGAACTGAACATGAGGTGGTGATGCTAACATTCTAAATGACAACAGTGAATGGGTCACTCATTTGCCTCTAAAATAGCAGTGTAACTAGACAACTCCGGGCGACCCAGCCCAAATGATAGAGTATCCATGGGAAATAACATCTACCAATTAAGCACTCCATAGTCCATGAATAATCATATCATGACTATTTCCCAGGAGTATTATCTAAGTTACCAAATCACCTGATCTAATGTAAGGCGACCAAGCACATGTACCTACCATACATTGCTCCACCAAGGCATCCTGACATATCATAATCAAATTGCTAGTAGTGATGGCCACTTGAACATAGCAAAAGACTGCCAGAACTAAAGTCCAATATAGTAATAGTATAGAACTATCCCAACTACTTAGAAACATTGCCTTCTCCAAAACCTCTGGTCCCTAACATGAATACACAGCTTTGACAACATTATGCATAAAATCATAGTAAGTACAGAGTAAAATCTTGACAGTGCTCACACAGTCACACCAAGGACAATGAAAGCCGGTTCTAACGGAATTTGATTCTTAACTACCAACAAGGAAAGCAACCAGAAAACAATATTATTTCTCGACAGTTGGAAAGGGAAACTTCTCTCTCTTCTTCTTACTCAGATTGGTTAAAAAAATCTCTCGGTCCCTCATCATTAACTAGAATAACTACAAGAAAATTACAAATCAATTGATTTCCAAACTTACCCCGAACCCCATGGTCATTCTAATGATGTCATGAATGACGTCAGAAGAAAAAAAATGCATTGATTGTAAAGAACACAAAGAGGGGAAAAGAGATCCTCGTCCAAAAATAGTCCTCGAAGCAAAGCAGGCTTCTTCACCAGTGCAGAGTGCAGAAGGCGAAAACAGCGGAGGGCGAGAACATCGCAACAGGAAAGGGGTGGGGCGAAACAATAGAAGCCAGCACGTGGGCGGAAACTAACACTAAAAGAACAACACTGATGATAGGTCAAGGTCTCACAAAAGTGCACCTTGTCACACATGTATCCCTCTCAGTTACACGATAATGTGGTATCATGTATCCCTCTCAGTTACACGATAATGTGATATCATGTATCCCTCTCAGTTACACGATAATGTGGTATCATGTATACCTCTCAGTTACACGATAATGTGGTATCATGTATCCCTCTCAGTTACACGATAATGTGATATCATGTATCCCTCTCAGTTACACGATAATGTGGTATCATGTATCCCTCTCAGTTACACGATAAGCCACGCAGTATCATGTATCTCTGCAATCGACTCTCACTGCGGACTCTGACGGACATCTCGATTTGAATAATGCAGATATTTAACTAAACTATTTATGTGTTCTACATAAAGTTGTGAAAAATCACTATTGTTTGGTCACGGTTTCTTTGTATGCGTGTCAGTAATTCTACAAATAAGCGTCTTGAATGCGAACAGAAGATAAAATGGCAGACATCAATGACTCCTGTGCAGGTTGAGTGAAGGTCGACAGCAAGGAGCGTTCCCATTGGCTGACAGACAGAAGCATTTCACTTGAAATGCTGGGAGAATAGAACCGGTCCTAAACCACGACACCATTTCTGGTGACTCCAAAGTTCAAATAAATATCTGCTCGCACTCGATGAAACGTGTATTTCATGATCCCAAAACGGTTTTAGTTGCCCTGTGTGCGACGGCCCTGACAGTCCTGGCCACTACAACCTGGCCTGACGAGCACGGTCACGTGACAAATGTGGACAACTCGGTCGTTACGAGCCTGTGGTTTCGTGTCAGTCCCTGCCGTCCTCTGTAAGGAAAATGAAACCCATAATGTTTGGTTCTTGGCGTATGCATCATCGCGTTTGTCTCCTTCTATGAACCTGTAAAACTAGGGCAAATTCTCCTCTAAGAGCAAACAGACAGACAGACAGACAGACAGACAGACAGACAGACAGACAGACAGACAGACAGACAGACAGACAGACAGACAGACAGACAGACAGACAGACAGACAGACAGACAGACAGACAGACAGACAGACAGACAGACACACACACATACACACAGACACACAAACACACAGACAGACAGACACGCTGACAGACACACAGACAGACACACAGACAGACAGACGAACAGATAGACAGACACACAGACAGACAGACAGGCAGACACACAGACAGACATACAGGCAGACAGACAGACACACAGAAAGAAAGAAAGAAAGAAAGAAAGAAAGAAAGAAAGAAAGAAAGAAAGAAAGAAAAGAACAGAAAGAAAGACAGACAGAAAGAAAGACAGACAGAAAGAAAGAAAGACTGACAGAAAGAAAGAAAGAAAGAAAGAAAGAAAGAAAGACTGACAGACAGAAAGAAAGAAAGACAGACAGAATGAAAGAAAGACAGGCAGAAAGAAAGACAGAACGAAAGAAAGAAAGAAAGAAAGAAAGAAAGAAAGAAAGAAAGAAAGAAAGAAAGAAAGAAAGAAGGAAAAATTCATGACTATGACTTCGTGAGCAGCAAACGTGAGAACGGCTCGCGACTCGAGTTTCGGGACTCGAGGATCGTTCACGATAGAGGACGATGTAATACTAATGGAGCGATGTATCTGCAATCAAAGCTACCGTCGCGAGCGCATTGTGGTGTGTTTGTGTGTTCATATTGACAGCTGTCTGAGAAATAGGAATGGATTTCACCCTGTAATACTTCCATCCTGACATTAATTGTGAGAATGGTTTACATAATCTGATATCAGTGACATCGATACCCTATAGGGCATTCTCATTAAAGTACCCTGCAGGAGTTATCCTCGGCGCTCTCTGTCGAAAAACAACGCGTTAGGTAGAACCACCTAGTTCCGGTGCATTCTCGAAGCGTCTGCACTGAATACTAGATCGCTCAAAGTACATGTATGTGGGGGTGGAAAACAGTACGTGTCATGTAAAGCTCGAATGAGTAGCAGCAGATAACTGTTTAGTTCTGGCTTGAATTGACAATTTCGTTTCCCTGGTCTGGCGAGGACCGAAAATTCACTATCATCGAGTCGATGAGTGATCAACTTGTACCGCACTCGGCGTAATGTAGGCCTATAACTTGTAAGATCGGGTCGATGATGACAAGAAAATGGCATTAAAACACACAAAAAGTTTCATTACAACTAAAATCACCGATTATATTAATAACTGACCATTTTTACACTTACAGCTAGTACTCAAACCTTACAACGCAAACAAAACACACCTGCCGGGAGTGTCCCGGTCTAGCACGAGTGATCGTTTCGCTATCTGATCCGACATGGTATTCCAGCAAACAAGCAACTACTGCAACTTCATGAAGTTATTGAAATCTCAAAGTGTGATGTCAGACATCGATTGACCAAGTTCGACTGCAGCTGCCGGTTGCATTCTCGAACATTTCGTCTGCACTGAATACTAGATCGCTCAAAGTATGTGGGGGTGGAAAACAGTACTGTGTCATTTGCCATAACCATCGTGGCAAAATTATTGATGGAAAAGTTGTCAAGCTACATGGCATTCCAGCAAACAAGCAACTACTGCAACTTCATGAAGTTATTGAAATCTCAAAGTGTGATGTCAGACATCGATTGACCGAGTTCGACTGCAGCTGCCGAATCAAACGTAAGCGCTGCTCCCAAGCTCGTTTAAGTTGCTTGTGATCGTTTCGCTATCTGATCCGACAATAATTACTAAACATTGATATCAAAAGCACTATTCAAAATGTTTGGCGGGTGGTCTACCCCGCACAACTAAAATCTACGGTTAATATCATCTCCACAAGCCGATCGAACTACGTGAAGTTATACATTACGCCGAGTGCGGTACAAGTTGATCACTCATCGACTCGATGATAGTGAATTTTCGGTCCTGGCCAGACCAGGGAACGAAATTGTCAATTCAAGTCAGAACTAAACAGTTATCTGCTGCTACTCATTCGAGCTTTACATGAAACATTATATCACACTAGCTCGATCGTCTGCTGGCGTAGTGACTACGGTTCGATCGCGTTCGTCTGCTAGCCAGCTAGGTACGTACGGTGAGGTTTGTTTACTTATCTTCTGTGGGTTTTGTGCAGAAAGTATACGTTAAAACAGTCTAATATGACTATTTTCGATTAGTTTTTAATCTAATTAATCTTTTTGCATGCTTTAATGTCATCCTTTTGCCACGATCTAGCGATCATCCCATCAGCTTCTATTTTTACCAGTCTACCGGAACTAGTGGAAGTAAAGGGACGAAACTCGGACTGAATTTCCGTTTCAGAAGTGAGAATGTACAACTCAACCAACTTCCACCAGCACAGTACTCAATCGAGGTCTGCATTTCATGTGTGTGTGTGTGTACGTGTGTGTGTGCATCTCTCTCTCTCTCTCTCTCTCTCTCTCTCTCTCTCTCTCTCTCTCTCTCTCTCTCTCTCTCTCTCTCTCTCTCTCTCTCTCTCTCTCTCTCTCTCTCTCTCTCAATATGCAGATATCTCCCGTCCCAGGGACTGAACCATGGCACTGCACCTTGCACATAATCAAAGGCCCCCAGCTTGCTCGCCTACATGTGCCTGTTGAAGACAAAGTTTCAATAGGTGAGTAGAGGTTGAGGAGCTGACTCATATATATATGCACTCATGCCATAAGGGAGACTACTGGATATGGGGCTGCCTGGAGCTGGTGATTTACATATATATAGCACATATATGATGGAAGGTTCAGGAAGCTCCTCTCTGTCTGTCCGTCCGTCCGTCCGTCTGTGTGTGTGTGTGTGTGTGTGTGTGTGTACGTGTGTGTGTGTGTCTGTCTGTCTGTGTGTCTGTCTGCCTGTGTGTCTGTCTGTGTGTCTGTGTGTGACTGTCTGTCTGTCTGTCTGTGTGTGTGTGTGTGTCTGTGTGTGTGTCTGTGTGTGTGTGTGTGTGTGTGTGTGTGTGTGTGTGTGTGTGTGTGTGTGTGTGTGTACGTGTCTGTACGTCTGTGTGTGTGTCTGTCTGTCTGTCTGTCTCTCTCTCTCTCTCTGGGTGGGGCGATGGGGGTTGGGGGATGAGTGGTCCACGCTATGGCAAAGATTCTGTATAAAAGTTGATGTAGGGTCTTTGGCTATATGATCTGACCCTGAAACAATATATACTTCTTTATCAGGAAAGAATGTTTTGTTCATCTGAATAGCCCACTGGCTCACTTGTATTCAATCCAAGTGCATGCGGATGTGTGCCTACAGTAGTCCAGATTGTGTGTTCCTGTTTTTATATATTAATATAATACCTCGATCGAAGCTGTCCTATTAATGTTCTTAGAAAACAATTCATAGCTCGGCTACTGCATGTGTACCACTGAAAAATAATGTGTCGAAATTCTTAGGGTATATACGTACGTTTATAGTACGTTCTCTCAGCAGTCGCTTGTTGTAGAGACTGTGCGTTTCGATACTTAGAACGCATTTAGAGCTCTTCCCATTCGTGTTTGGCCGAATTAACCAGTTTAATTTCGTTTCCTGCTAGTTTTGTGATACAAGCTCTTTCCGCGGCATTTTCATGACCTTCGACACTTAACCCTTGACCTGCCAATCTGTAAACTTCCGGCAGTTGTATGGGCGAGGCTACGGGAGACTGAAGATACGAGAGTGAAGTGCAGCCACTCTCCATAGAGTGGATAACATGCGAGCAGTGCCCGACCACCTTGCTTCATAGCTTTACTGAATCAGGTGCCATGCGCAGCTGATACCGACTACGTTCAGAAGGTGAGTAGAATCGTGCCATTGTCGGCCACCTGTCTCCAAAGATAATAGGTTACAACGTGTCTCGATCCTCACTACAAGCTCGGCATGGGCTATCTTTGTGTAACCTATAATCTTTGGTTACACCCACCGCCGCTAGCGATGGCTATAGGTTTTGCGTTTATGGTGTCAACAGTAACACTGACAGAGCCTCTGGGATTGAGTCAGTGGTCTTGTCAAACTTGACCTCGAAAGATGATGGAAAAGCTCGGACGAAAAGATCAACTTGCTCCGATTGTATGAAGATGAACGTGTGGTGATCTGCACTGTGTATTAGACCACGAGGTACACGTGATTTGGCTGCATTTGCAGTCACACTCCACCCTTATCTGAAACTGTAAAGGGAAAGCAAAGATCCTATATATATGTATATAGGGTCTTTGGGGAAAGTAAAGCGATTGACCATTCACGCTCGGAGGAAGTTATTTTCGAGATCTCCGAGGTTTGTCTTTATAAATTATAAACAATTACAACTTTACTTAGATCTGCTATAACTGCCTGTCTTAACCGTCGACTCTCCTCATAGATCCTTTTCTTGATAGAAGTCCAAGGGTCATCCTTGGGAAAAAGTGTCGATCCCAAAGTTAAAGGTTACGAAACACACTTCACGCTCATCAGAAATAAGCCCCGCAAGACATTTTGTATAGCTAAAACCGCTCCGCTGAAAATATCTTAAAAGTGTTTGTGTGTGTGTGTCTGTGTGTATGCGCGCGCGCCTGTGTGTGCGTGTGTGTGCGCACATGTGCATGATGTGTGTATGTGTGTGCAAGCATGTGCGCACCTGTGTAAATATTTGTACTATAGTGTGTCAATCTATTTGTGAGGCTCTCTCTCTTTCTTTCTCCTTCTCTCTCCCTGTCTGTCTGTGTGTCTCTCTCCCTCTGTGTGTGTGTACTTGTATGTGTGTATGTATACATATCTGTATGCATGTGTGTGTATTTG
>JAWQFJ010008780.1:30000-31471 GCA_034096865.1 Theodoxus fluviatilis | reverse complement strand
TCTCGAAAACCTGGAGGTTCAGCGCCAGCGGTTTTTATTGCTCACGTAACACAGGACGTCCTGGTACGATACCTTACAGCAGCTCACTGCCCTCGTGGGCTTTAAATAAGACAAGAAGGGCAAAGCCCATACGACTCACATGATTGACCTTGACTTTTTCATGACCTTGACCTTCAGGTGACCTTCAAGGTCAAGGTCAAACAACTAAACCTAGCAATGACATTATACACTAAGAAATGATTTACACATTTTTCCTACCAAAATACATGTGACCTTGACCCAAGGCCAAGGTCATCCAAGGTCATGCAACACAAAGCTGTTAATTCAAGACATAGGAAGCACAATGGTGCTTATTGGCACTTTCTACCATGAGATATGGTCTCTTTTAGTGGTTCACTACCCCATTTTGGTCACGTTTCATAAGGGTCAAAGTGACCTTGACCTTGATGATATGTGACCAAATGTGTCTCATGATGAAAGGATAACATGTGCCCCACATAATTATTAAGTTTGAAACAGTTATCTTCCATAGTTCAGGGTCAAGGTCACTTCAAAATATGTATACAATCCAACTTTGAAGAGCTCCTGTGACCTTGACCTTGAAGCAAGGTCAACCTAACTGGTATCAAAAGATAGGGCTTACTTTGCCCTATATACCATATATAGGTGAGGTATCGAATCTCAAAAACTTCCGAGAGAATTGAGAAAATTGAGAAAATGTGAAAAATGGCTGTTTTTAGACAACATTTATGGCCCCTGCGACCTTGACCTTGAAGCAAGGTCAAGTCACTATGTATGATTTTTGAGGCCTTGTCATCATACACCATCATGCCACATTTGGTATTGATAGACTTAATAGTCTCCGAGAAAAATCCAACGTTAAAGTTTTAGGACGCCCGGACGCCCGGACGCCCGGACGGACGAAACGGGTGAGTACATAGACTCACTTTTGCTTCGCATGTGAGTCAAAAAATGGCAAGACGCCAAACTGACAGCTGCCATCTCTACATATTTTCGCTACATTCCCGGAATGGCGGAGCCAGCCCTCGTCACGCTGCTTAGTTGCGATGCACGTTTCATTTTTACCTACGACAAGTTCTGGAAATTTAGAGCCACATGTATTTAGAATACGTGTATCGGATCAAACATCCAAGACCTCAATCTTTGATTTAAATGTTCCGACAGATTTTGTCAAATGATTTTTTTCACTCTCTCTACCTTGTCTAATCTTTAATACTGATATGAAAAGGTTTCGTTATCTGGACATGAATATGCACAACGGCGATTTATCTTTTTAACACTCGATTTATCCCCTAAGCCCGGGTTATCTTGATTGGTTAGATAAGGTACGTTCGTCAGAGGATCCTAAGTTGCGCTTTGCTATATATACTGGTTTCCAGCCAAGGGAGAGCGGAACAGGCAGTTGGAATCGTCTGAGTTTAGAGATAAATCGGGGTTAAAATAAATCGCC
>JAWQFJ010008780.1:10000-25000 GCA_034096865.1 Theodoxus fluviatilis | reverse complement strand
CACACGTTCGCACGCACGCACGCACACGCACACACACACACACACACACACGTAGATACGCACATATTCAGACATACATGTACACACACAAATACACACGCACACATACGTGCATACACAAACACGTGTGTACACAACACGTACACACACACACAGCACACACACACACACACACACACACACGTGTACACACGCACATATACAGACACACATGTACACACACAAATACACACGCACACATACGTACATACACAAACACGTGTACACACACACACACACACACACACACACACACACACACACACACTCACGTACACACGAGTGCTGTATCGCTAAGACGATAGCCCAATGCCTTGAGGAGATTCTGCTCTGTTTACTTAGGATCTCTCCAGTGCATTAGGAAGTGCTGGCTTTTTCGCGTGGGGAGGCAAGATAAACACGCCGTGTATAGAGGAAGGAACGGAGGGGAACAATCCAGCTCCCATCCTTTTCTGCCGCTGCCGCTGCCTGTTGTTCGCACAGAAACCCTACACACTAATGGAAGGATAGTAGAGAGGGGAATGCGGATGCTGCAATCTCCACACAAAGGCCGACTTGTTGTACCTATGGCACTTCAGAGAGGAGCTGTTCTCCGACAAAATATGCAGCGCTTTTCCCGACTTTTTTGGAACGAGAGGTGCCAAATGTTTGCGACAGTTTACGCTCACTTGTTTTACTTGGACGAATTTTTGGGGTCGGCTTCAGTTTGTACAAATAAACAGCCGTACAGGGCGGAGACAGGTGTTCCTCTTGTTTCCAGTAAGTTTTTTCCTTGACCTTGCTAAACTTCCTTGTGTAACAACTCATTGAAGTTTAATTGCAGATCATTCGATGACACAAAGTCGCTTTCTTCTGTTAGAGTTGCAAGATATCATCGGAAGGTTTTCCAAGACATGTTGACTTTTTCTGGTGGGATTTTGAAAATTTCTTATTAATTTTTTCAATCTATCTTTGATTGAGTCCTTCACATTTAATTCCCATGCTAGCTTCAAGAAATTATCAGCACAATTTTATCTACAAAACATTACACTTCAAATTCATCATATTCGTCTTGACTTGGCTCTCTGCTGTATAATAATTCGTTTCTTTTATTCTCTCTCTCTCTCCCTTCATCCCTCTGTCTCTCTCCCTCCTCATGTCTCCCTCCTTCTCTGTCTTCCTCTTTCTCTCTCTCTCTCTCTCTCCCTCCCTCCTTCTCTCCCTCTCTCCTTTCTTCTCCCTCTCTTTATGTTCTTCATCTCCCTCCTGCTTAACCTTTCTCTAGGGATCGCGGGGCTCACAGTTACCCATGAAACACCTTTAATTGCAAATGGCTGCCACGGCATTCCAGGAATGCTGGGTCCCTATTCTTCAAGGCGTTGCTCCACTTGACCAGCGGAAGGAAAGGGGCAGTAACTCTTCCCGGTGGACCCCTGATAGAGTAAATTACCGGACGACCCCGACAGATTCCGAGGGCAAACGAACATGATAAGGAAAGGGCGCAGAAACACGAGGGAAAGCGATATCCGAGCTGTGAAGGAAGACTAGCTCGGAATGGAGTTGACGCCCTCACGTAAGGCGATCTTATCAACAACTGGCCCGTGACCTCACCGTGTCCACCCTGATACTTAACATCCCCCCCACCCCTCCCTTCTAATCCATTCCAGCGCGTCCCCCATCCCCGCTCTTGTCCCCTCTGTTCTCTTCACTTTCTCGCTTCCTGTCTCGCGTGGTTGGTGGTAAAAAGAGGATTGGAAAATAAAAAGGAAATAAGAGGTTTGAATGCTAACACGTACTGCTGTTGCAATCGCAACACCCCAACCCCAACCTGCCCCCTCCTGCCACACCCTTTCATTACGGCTGAACACTCATTTGCATACTAGTACTAATGGACAATTGTACACATGCACGGACACGAGAAATTGGACACGCATCAACGCACTCGTTTTTATGAACGCTACTGCACTCAATGTGTACGTACACACTGCACACGCTCGCATTCGCACCCAAGCACACAGAAAGGCACACAAGCACACAAATACGTACATACGCGTGCATGTAAAACACCCACTCACGCACGCATGCATAAAAACACACAAAAATTATACGTGCATACCTCCGTGCAAGACACATGCACTAACACAAACGCGCATTCACATACACACACATATCACGTACAAACATACACACACGTACACGCACACACAGACAAACACACACACACACACACACACACACGCACGCACGCTAGCACGCACGCACACACACACACACACACACACACGCCAGCCAACTCTCTACCCAACTTTCCATGTGGTCAACAGTATACAGGGAGACAAAGGAAGGAAATGGACGTTTAAGAAGGGTGCAGTGAGAATTATGATCAGGAAATGGTGAGAATGGATTAGGACGCTGACATTGGTGGAGATAAGAAAGAGGTATGGGTTGGTTAGTGGCGGGGTTGGGGTTGGTTGGGAAGGGTGCAGTTGAGATGATGATCAGGAGATGGTGTGGTTGTATGAGGACAATGACAATGACGCTCATACAAACAGCGGACAGAACTAGGTTGGGAAGTGATAGGGTTGGGCTTGATAGATGTGCCGCGGTTCCATCCCAGTTGAGCATGATTTTACTGCAATTTTCCAACTTTGAGATGAAAACAGCGTAAGACTTTTTTACGTAGAGTTGGGATTGGAGTTGGGACTAGCGGTGACTACAGTGACTGGGTCTTCCTTGGAGACAAAGAAGAAGAAAACCACTGACAGAGATAACACATTGATCTAGGTTGGGAGGTAAATGAGTTGAGACTGGAACAGAATAAGATCTAAACAGGGTAAGACAGTGGAATAGTGGGCTGGGACTGGAGTTGGGGCGGCCAGTGATAACGGTGACTGGGCCTTGTTAGGAAAAGAGAAGAAAACAAGGCTGCTGCAGGGACCAGGTCGTACATTTGGAAGTCTCGGAAGAGACTAAAACAATGGAAGGATGGCTAGAAATGGAGGCAGAGGAAAGGAGGGAGGGGTGTTGGTGGTGGAGAGGATGGGGGTGGGGAGGAAGAGAAGGAGGACGATGGGAGGAGAGATATTTACTAAACACTGTGGGTGGGTGGCGGGGTGAGATTAAAGTCTGGATAGACCACAAAGACAGATGGAAAATGGCGTCGATATGAGGCAAGGCCGACACATTCTAGTAAACTAGAGATTTCGCCTACCGGCAAAAGTATTTCTAGCACAGTTCACATCACGTGATGGAAGGTTTTCAGCCAATTTATGCAAGCGGAGGTCACACGAGAGGCTTGTGGGATAGCCGATGTGCTCCCTGACATACGCCGTTAAAGTAGTTCTTGGACTATTTCGCACAAAACTCTTAACTTACTCTTGTTGAGACAACAAACAAGCGTTTATTCGATACAATAAAATGTTTGTGTTGAAATGGAAACAAGTTTTTACATCTGAATGATTTCTGTAAAAAGTGGAGAGAAAAATAGTATCAGAACGAACTATTTTTGGCGCAAGGTTGTAATGCCAAGGGTCAAGCCTATTACGCATTCATTGCGAACTGTGCCAGAGTCAATACTACTGACTCGGGTTTACAGAATGAGGCCGACAATGACAGCAGTCGGAGTCCGGTGACTGAAGTTTCAACAACATGGTTTGGAAAATTACGACTCTTCCCTTGTCAGTCTAAATGGGCATAAGTCATGAAGTCTCGAAGGGAGCCTTTTTTATTGATACCAAAAATGTCACTTGTATTATCAGACAGGACCCTTGAATATGATATATGATCTTACTTGGTAAATACCTACTCGTTGGTGTTTCCTGTTTTGATATGTCGGTGCGTCCGGAAAAGTGCCAATGACTACGATACTTCTTACGTACAGACAGGCACACAGGCAATACTATTTCATCGTATCCCACACAACACACGCGATTGGGCCCATATAGGGGCCAGATTGGGAAGCCCGATAGGGCCCTGTTAGGGGTAACCAGATTGGGCCCGAATAGGGCGGTGCAAATGCAGCCCGATTGGGGCCGGATTGGGCAAAGTTATGGCAATGTGTGGGCCGGCCCAACTTTTCCCCGTTTGGCCCAAGCTTAGCCCAATCTTTGCCAGATATGTCCCTGTTATGGCCCACGTTGGGCTGCGATCAGGATTTGACTGGGCCACCCCATGCTTTGCCAGATGTGGCCCTGTTATGGCTCACGTTGGGCTGTGATCAGGATTTGGCTGGGCCACCCCATGCTTTGCCAGAAGTGACCCTGTTATGGCTCACAGCGTCCATGACAAGGAACATCTGGCGACTCAGAGTCCGGGTCCCTGTGCCTCACAACGAGATAGTTCCAACAACATCTCTGTTCCGTTTCTACACAGGGATGGAAGATGAAGAGTGTGAGGGTGTAAAGTTGGGGGTAGAAGATGGAGAGGGGAGGGGGGGTGGGGTGTTAAGATAGTAAGGGGGAAGAACGTGGAGGAGCAACAGGTCAAGAGGAGACAACTCGTTCTCTGGACAAGGGTATGCGGAAGCTTCGGAGGGCTGAAGTGTTTGATGTCTTTGGTCAAACACGCCGTCCTACAGATGTGAAGGAGTGTGTAAGAGGATGTGGATAAAAATAGGAGAGGAGGGGATAGGAAATATGGGAGAGGAAGAGAGAGTAGTGTTGTTACGGTCGAAGGGATAGACGTAAGAGTTGAGGAGAAGTGAAGGACTCAGTGCTACCCAAATAAGGGAATGAGAGATGGAAAGAAGAGACAGAAATGAAGCACGACGCCAAAGGTGTTTGCTTTCCTGTACTGGGTCACCCTGACTTTGTTCAAAAATGAGGACAACCAGACGAATGCAAAGGTCAGACGTGGGGTTCACCAGACAACTGCAAAGTGTCTGCCTTTGTGAGGTGTGTGCACCGGAAAGAAGGCTAACCTCCTCAACGGCGGCTCGGCTGCCATTATCGCAGTCTTGAGCAGAATCATCGCCGGGCGAGTACAGGTTGTCAGCGCTGGAGATAGATGTGTGAGAGAATGATGCTGCACTCTATGGTGCAGAAATGGGATTGTGCGAAGCTGAGCTGACAGTAACAGGTGAAGGTATGCAGACATGACAGAAGAGGATGACAGACAGAGAAACACAACATATCAGTTGAAAAGCAGCAAATCCACCAAAATAACATCGTCGGGGGACAACATGCTTGTTTGCCTGATCCTGGAATGCCGGCGAGTGAAGGTGCAAATATGACGATAGCGAAGTATTGTGTGCTCGGTATTTGGCTGTCACCCTTGCATGTGTGCGTTAGTAAGCTCACATTGACTTTAATATCAGTGCTGTTCTCCTTTCAGTCTTTGTGCAAGAAGGAAGGAAAGGTAGATAGTCACTTTGGTATTAACATAGTGGTGAGAAGAAACACGTATCAACTGTCTGTCAGCATGTCTGCAATTGAAGCCCTCCTACATTATACATGTAAAACACTCTTGAGGCATGCGACGATTTTCAATCTGAACTCAGGCTGACTGGCACTGGGTTTGACAACTCCCTCCTCGAGGTTCTGTCAGGGAGTTCCTTAGGAGTTTCGTCTGGAACTTGTAAGAGTTCTTGGTGCTTACGTCACTGACGATGAACGCGGAAGCCATGCCCAATCAAGTGCAGGCCTTTCAACGTGCACGCGCTGAGTAGCGCCCACGCGGACAGTCGCTCTACCACGGTCAATGCTGCTTTCACATGCACTGAAAGGAGTCACGGTTTAACTTTTCATCTTGCTCGCGGGTAGAGATTTTTCTCGCAGCACCCCAGTAAAACACGCTCACCATAACGCTCCAGTTATTCTGTGATATCATGGCTGAAATTGGATCAGTGTGAATCATTAAAAAAATCAAAAGAATCTATTGAGAATTAATTTCTAGTGACGCAAGGCCTCAGTTACGTGCCTCGATCTGATCCACGAGAGAATGATTGGGCACTGAACAAAGGCAAAAGAAACTACAGATATAGAACACACTTTCAGGTCACAGGTCAAGAAGAATTCCTTATCTAAATGTCTTATTAAGCGTACTTTGGTGTAGATATTCAGATTAAGGTATTGGTTACGTATTATCACAATAATTCATTTTGCAAGAAAATGAATGTCATACACGAATATCGAATGAGCTTTATGAATTCTAAAGCAGGCCAGCATCCTGAAAATCAGGTGGTCTGAGAAAATTTCCATCGCCAACTTGTGGGAGAGAACCAACCAGAACCACGTCATCCAAGATGTGAAACAACGAAAGCGGGAGTGGATAGGACGCAGCCTATGAAAGGCAACTGACAACACCACAAGGCAGGCACTGGACTGGAACCCCCACAGAGGAAGAGAAAAGCTGGGAGGCCAAAGCAGACACGGAGAAGACCAATGGTTAGCGAGGCGAGAGCGGTCTGACTGACGTGGGCCCAGCCGAAGGAAGCTGCTCAGAACAGGGTCTGCTGGCGTGGTGTGGTTGTGGCCCTGTGATCCACAGGGGACACACAGGAAATAAGTGAGTCGAGCAACAGGCCGATCCGTGTCGTTGTGCGGACGATATCTGATGAAGGAAACATCGACCGGCTTCGGTCATTGTTTACTCTTTGCAATGTTTTGTTTTAAAATAAAGAATAAATGGTGTCTTTTCAGTCTCGTCCCAGCAACAGTTCGACCGTCCATGCTTCTAATGGCCCCATACTTTCCTACTCCACACATTATATTCATCTTTGGCGATTTGCAGAGCTAGTAGATACTTAGAAAACAAAATATTGTACAAACGTATGAACGTTTTACAACCTTTCACCAAAGATTATAGGTTACACAAAGATAGTTCATGCCGAGCTTTTGCTCTTTGAAGTTACAAGCAGCTAAAATTGCAGCGTTCCAAGCGGCCAGCACATTGGGAGATGCCTATAGTCCGTTTCAACATTGCACATTTAAAATGGTGGACATAGTCTCGCTTCGCGCAGAAAAAGCTGAATTTGGGGACACTAGAAACCCCATCCAAAGAAAATGTAAACCATGAACAGCATTAATTTATCAAAGCTGTATGTTGAATGCATCAAAAGATATTGAAAGCTCCTACTTTTTAACAATCGAAATGCAGGTCACTCGCAGAACCACGTGTGCACGGGTTGACGTGATTGCAACGTTTGGTGACCCTGTTCTCTCTGTGTTAAAAATTATTATTCTTCAAATCGGTCAAATAGTGACGTCACTCGTTCTTCAACCTTGGTAGTTGATGACGTTATCGGAAATTTTAGGATTAGGTCCATCGCACATCTGTTGCTAGGCCATTTTTGTGCGAAGTCTCCACTAAATCCTATAATCATGTGACTAAATAGAGTGCAATGTTGAAACGGACTATAGGAATCTCCTTCGGTGCTGTCCGCTTGGGGCGCAACGTGTCTCGACCCTCACGAGAATGAGCTAATGAACTATCTTTGTGTAACCTATAATCTTTGCTTTCACTCATATGATGGTGTGATAGATATACAAATAGACAAGTGAATACACGGTTCACCTACTGCCTCACGTGTAAAATTAATCGTTCGGTTATTTTCTCAAATCGAGGATATACCGACTTTTTTGGCTGGCTGGCAGATTAATAAACCTGTGTTAGTTATTGATGACTGACTAGCTCATGAAATAAAGATAAAGAGAATAAAGGACGAAGATAGAAGAAGGGATGAGAGAAAAGGAGAAGACCTGGAGAATGTGGTGGAACAGGCACTGTCAAAATAGTTCATCGCTGGAAGTGATCTCAGAAGCTACACCCATGAGCGCATAAGTGATTGTATTCGGACTTGAAAGACACATCAGGTGACCAAATATGTCTGCGTGAGCCTGGAAGTACGGTGCTTTCAGCAGTCGTAGCAGACACCCCAGTACATCACAGCCATCATGGATGTGTCTCACTATTGGAAGTACGCAGCAGTTGTGGACTTTTGCCAGACAAAACCACTGCACTGCTGAATTTTTTCATGCCCAGATACCTCTGATAACCTGCGTGCGTGCCTGCCCGCCTGCCTGCCTACATACGAACCTGCCTGTCTGCCTCTTTCCCTTACTATCCCATCTACCCACCGACACCGCGCGCGCACACACACGGATACGGACACGATCGCGCGCGCGCGCGCGCACACACACTCACACACACACACACACACACACACACAAACACACACACTCCTACGTTTTCATGTGTTGGGATATAAGTTTGTATTCTCAAAACTGTCAAAGTGTGTCCGTGAAAGTTTCCTGCTGAAACACTTTTAACTAGAGTGCTCTCTGAGAGCGCAAATGCCCGCCAAGGAAGCCAAAATCTGTATTTCATGACTTGTATAATTCAGACAGTATGTTCTGCAAGCCTGACGCTACGATGTTTCGTTCATTTTAGAGCCTGAAGGCGATTTCTGATTGTGGAACTCACACGCCCCCGTAATCAACAGTGTGACGTCATCAACTTCGTGATGCACCATAACAATAATCTTTATGCTTCCTATTCCCAAACCACATAACATATTACCTTCAAACTTTATTGAGATGTTTCTTGAGTAAAATCCTGGCCTTCCAGCAAATTTAATCAGAATCAATTCTGAATGTTTTGAGTTATTTTGCCGAATGACAAACTATCGAACGAAAAAACGGAAGGAAAAAATCACCTACTTGGCGGAGGGGAAAATTCCGTTCAAAAGTGCATAAATTCCATTAGAAGACTTAAGTCTGGATACAGATTCACAAAGCACCAACTCTCAAAAGAAAACACGCCATCGCAGACGGAGGGGAGGGCAGGGCAAACGTGTCGAGTTATTTTGGTCATCAGATGACCTCATTGTCAATAGGCTGTGCACGCAGCACGAAGAAAATACCACCTCGGATTGCGCCTGCGGAATGTCGTTTGCTCATCAGCACGGATTTTATATGAAGCTGACTCATAGCTCTTACACCGCTTCTTAAATAGAACATCCTTTCTCTACCTACAGGGCAATGGGCTTTTCGTGTGCTTAGGGTTTCCTTTCGACGTTCAGCTCCGTGATATCAAAATTTCTCAGCGCGGTGATCCATTCCTGAATGATCTCAAGTGACGTCTCGGTAAGGTGTCAAACACGAAATCATGACTACGCGAGAATGCCGACGACTTATTGCATGTCTCAAAGGCGTTGAAGCGTCCATTGATCAATGGTCTCTATCTCAGTGACAATCGCACTAGGGAAGGGCTATGTAAAGGGACGCTCTGAGACATCGCTTCTTTCTCCCTGTGTGCTCCCCTGCAGGCCATCCATAACTCTTTCCTGACTCATCCTCAGAGCAGGACTGACAGGACCATGCTGAACGTGTCCAAATACAGCCCTCTCACCTTCCACAGATACATTCGGAAGCTACTTCCACACGCCTTTAGGACGCTACGTGGCGCTACCCCAATCAGCTTAGAGGCACTCTTGCAAAATGCCGAGCGGAACATGAGGATCGACTCGGACGAGCTGGACACCTAAAGGTGGCCAAGGATCGGGGCTTGTCAACCACAGACCAGGTTCCTGTGCCCCTCGGCTCTTTGCAACCGGAACACGGACCTCTGGCCACAACCCACTGGGCGCCATTGTTCAGGCACCCTTTCGTGCTCCTGGCTCGGATAGGGCGCTAGACTGAGAGGATGTCCCCCAGCGTGGAAAATTGGCGGAGGCACGCAAGGCATTTCCAACGCATGGGCGGCGTTCTGAAAGGGTAATGGCTCTGACGACAGACAGACGATCATCTTCCTTTCAAACACTATCTGTCGCGGCCCCCGGCGGTGGGAGCACGAGACGGGCTCAAGCGGGGAGGACGACACCCCCAAACTTGTACGTGGCAGTTGAGCCTGTTGGACTGGAAATCAGAAGCAAGGTGGAAGGATGCCTGGAATGACATTCCACAGAGAAAGCACCACGAGAGACGTAGAGAAGTCTTCTTGGCTTTTGCCAATCATGACAAAGGTGCTTGCTTGTTCATTGCATACGTCCAACTATAATTCTCAAAATGCTAGAAACATACATGTACAGTTAAAAAACGATCGCCGATCCAAATAGGCCATGAAAAAGAAAATTGTGATAAAGGAGAAACAAAACATAATAGCGTGTTCATCTGTAACCTGACTGCATGCTCCTCTGAGAATTGAGAGTGTGCTAGAGTAAAAATGATGCGACCCTATCACAGAGAGAAAGAGGGAGAGGGGAACAGACAGATAGAGAGAGAAAGAGAGAGGAGGGAGGGAAGGAGAGAGGTAGGGGGAGAGAGAGAGAGAATAGAGAGAGAGAGAGAGAGAGAGGAGAGAGAGAGAGAGAGAGAGAGAGAGAGAGAGAGAGAGAGAGAGAGAGAGAGAGAGAGAGAGAGAGAGAGGAGAGAGAGAGAGAGAGGGGGGGGGTGAGGATGAATGCGGTTAAAGCATCCAGACTGAATGGAAAGGAACTGTGTAAAATCAAGCACCTGTCAAATATCAATCACTCTCTTACTTTGTAGCCACACCGATTACCATTCCAACATCATTATCAACGTAGATGCAAAATGCAAACTGGTGGTGGACATTTATCCCAATGGCACCTCGCCACATTTTCTCTTTCAGCAATCACAGGTTTCATATTTTACTCCTGCACGGCAATCATCATGGGACACAGATTGAAGCAGTCAGGAACAGTTTCACAAACAGAAGATTTATGTTGCACACTTCTCGCAGTTTACAACTTCGTTCAGTCGAGGCATCATTCCCACCGACTTCGCATAACTGCCCGTGGGCGAAAGGGCGTATCGTGAACAGTTGATGAAGTTGTACGCCATGCACAGCAAAGCGACCGTGGGAAAAAGCAAGATGTGAAATGCACAAGGAGACAAAGAGATAGAAGATTACACACAACACTCAAGCAGTTGTACGTCTGTCAAGACACGCCCAACTCGGAAGCTGTCATTGGCGTAACGAGGCAGCGATTTAAAAAACCGCGGTGTTGGATGTAAACTTTGTATCGAAATGCAGACAGATAGCAATGCTGGATGAGGTGTTATTTCTTTTGATAATTTATTTAAACAAATAAAAACTGCTCCTTCAAGAATGTAGTTGACAGCAGCAACGACTAACTTTACACATTTCCGAAGCAACCAACAGCCTCCACAATTGGCTGCAAACCGACGGACCAAAGCAAAAAGAAAAAAAAGTATTTACAGGAACTTACCAAACCCTTCAAAGTTGTTTAGAATGCACACCTGTGAATTCTGGATGCTATCGTCAGCATGGAAGAATCATGCAACGCAACATTGTGAGGGCACGAGAGGATGCAGGGTGAAACTTTTGACAAGGAATTTGTTCACACTGTTTTCTATTCCTGGCAGCAGTAGCCTTAAACACAAACTCGGACTGGTGGTGAGAAACAGCCTCCGTCCTCGTAAGTCTCCGTTGTTGTCCGGAAAGCTGGCGGAAGTCATTACGGGGACTAATGGGCAGAGGACACCTGCACGTAATTGTTTCTGGCCGCGTCACTCTCTGCACAGAGTAACGGATATGATCTGTCCTCTGCTGCAGCGTTGAAGGCTACTTTCGAGTTGTAGACTGCAGTTTACAGAGCGTGTAACCCGAGAGCAGTAATTTCTTTCATGTTCTCCACGTTGAACAACGACACCTGTGTGAATGTGATTTGCAGCAAGTGTTGTACGTTTAACGGCGTTTTATAAATCACCAAGTGCCTTGTTCATTGTAATCCAGAGTCCAGGCATAATGAGTTTGAAGTCATCGTAGATAAGTGCACGTGTCAGGGACCACGAATAAAACTGTTCAGAGAGAAATAAGGCAAGGGCACCTTCGCATTCCTCAGTGTGATTCCAAGGCACTATTGAGGTGGTGGCGTTTTGCTCAAGGATCAAGAGAGGTCAACATATCAACGACGTTTGTAAACTGTTGACGATTTGTTGTTGTTTTTCGAAATATCGTTTGTAATAAAGGAGTTCAATTTGTCACAGCGTCATTCAACAACAATGGGGCGCCTTTCCTCTGATATCACTTCCGTACATTCACGATGAAGCGAGATCGTATAAATTATTACAGCCTTTTGAGTAATTTGCTGTTAATGTTTCTGTCGCATTGTTCACAATTAGTGATTGTAAAATTAATTTCCCGTCATAACATGGAAAGCAGAATGCTTCTTTGGATTTATCAGAAGCGCTCCATTGATTCAGCTACTCATAAAAACTGACTTTCGAATACCATTTCGGGCGCTAACCGAAAGGTCGCGGGTTCACTCCCGCCTGTGGTCTTTTTTTTTCTGTCCGTCCCACGCAGGGCTTCGGATCTGTATGTAAAACTGGAAAACATGCTTTATATAGAATGGCGTATGGAAACGATGTTTTCAGACAGCATGGCTGTTGTCCCTCACGGGGAGAGATAGTGACACGAATACATGCATCCACAAACACGTGTGTAAGCTGCATTGGCCGACTTTTCTCAGTGTTTCAAAGGTCCAAAGAAAGCAGTTTTATCTTGAAGTTCGAATTTTGGAAAACAAACAACAAGTAAACACACAAACAGACAAAACAGACAAATGCGACAGGAGCATTCAGATTTTTTTTAAATCAAACTCCTCGATTGTCATTCTCTGTAAATGTTCAACCTTGATTCCCACTTCGATGTAAGACATTTCGACACACGCTGCGAAGAAACCCAAATGGACAGATGCAGTGAACTGAAAAGTCAACGCAGACATTGAGAGGTGCAGACATTAGCTTCAAGGAATTGCTCAGGTCAGCGTTGCAGCACGCCACACCACCAGGACAGGAAGGATCCACACTAGACATCCATTTCCTGAGCTGCATCGGAGTATGCAAATGAGTGACATCTACGCATGCGTAGTAGGCAAAAGGGCGTGCCCTGTCGAGGTGAGAACAAGGCGAGAGAACCAAACGAACTCTGCGGGGGGTGAAGTACTTTGGTGGCGTGATGTCCGCCATCATGTGACGTCATCCATCATGGATGAGACTCTCCCGTCACTGAGTCCCGAAAGTTAGGCGCCAGTCTGGCCTGGTCGTCATCAGCAGGCCATGCAGGAAGAGCACGAGACTGGAATGGGGGCGAGCTGTGAATAGGGTCATTGGGAGAAGGAATACTCCTCTGTGATACGGCCATTTTGCTGAGAACCGGCTGAATGGCAATTTGAAGATAAATCCAAGTTTTATCTATTGCAATTTAATTGTATACCATTCATTACATTTCATGTTGTTTCTAGTTCATTCATTTATTTCATTCACTTTATCTGTTCATTATGGTTTATTTCATTGTACCTGACTTGATTGCCCAGTTCTCGTTGTTGTTTCAAGACTGTATTGCAAAAACTTGTACTGTATATTGACGCACATCTAAAAACAAGATAGGATAACGTGATCAATTTTAAGAATATATTTTTAAGGAAGAAAAGTGGGTATTTTATGGAGTCCGAGGATGCATTGTCATCGTATAAATCTCCTTTAGGAATTAAGGAAAGTCTGGTCAAAATGAAAGAAGGCAGTTTTGTCTCAATTAAATGACATAACAATGGTTTATACGAAATAACTACAAGTGAACGTATTTTCCATTGATTCCGAGGTACGAACTGTAATAGAAACGGAAATATTTTTTTACACGTAGCTGTGTCCAAGATCATGTTTGTTATTTTTGTTCATTAGGATAACTGGCGTGGTTTTCTGCAAACTCAGGTTTCTATGCGCTTGGTATATGATTTTGGGGTTTTACTACTGTAAGCACATTTCTCCCCCTGCTTAAATCAAATTGTACCCTTTGCAAACATGCACTGCCAGTATGCATTTCATACCATCTGAGTCTGTTCATCCCAGCAATGTCAGCTGCAACACGTGCACGACAGTCAATGATTTCTTGGAAGAGCACTGCATTTTTTCGACTTTCCTCAATCTCTTCCCCAGTGTGTGTGTGTGTGTGTGTGTGTGTGTGTGTGTGTGTGTGTGTGTGTGTGTGTGTGTGTGTGTGTGTGTGTGTGTGTGTGTGTGTGTGTGTGTGTGTCTGTGTGTGTGTCTATGTTTGCGTCTGAGTATATGTCAGTCTGTGTGTCAGCAAGGGTGTCTCTTGCTGATTTGTATGTGTGTCTCTTTGTGTCTTTGCATGTCTGCGAGTATTTATACTTTAATCTCTCTCTCTCTCTCTCTCTCTCTCTCTCTCTCTCTCTCTCTCTCTCTCTCTCTCTCTCTCTGCGCTTCTCTGCAACTGCAAAAACTCTTCTAATCTGTCTGACCTAACCTTTGCCCTTTCCTCGCTTACTTGACTAGGTTCAGCGGAGTGTAGTATTAGATCATCATCACATCATCACTCACAGCAGGGGTCGACACGTCTCTCGAATTGAGTCGGATGAGCAAATGGAGCGATGTAGGCCAGTAGACACACGATACCAGCACCTTGACAGACAGGCACTTAGAGGAGAGCTGTCTGTGAGGAGCGTGATGGCGCCGTTCAACCCACCAGGAGGTACTAAAGGTCATCTCATCGTTTGTCCCTCTGCCAGGATGTACAGGAACAAGTAGAGGTCACATGTGGAGAGAGCGTATGGAGTGAGTGAGTGAGTGAGTGAGTGAGTGAGTGAGTGAGTGAGTGAGTGAGTGAGTGAGTGAGTGAGTGAGTGAGTGAGTGAGTGAGTGAGTGAGTGAGTGAGTGAGTGAGTGAGTGAGTGAGTGAGTGAGTGAGTGAGTGAGTGAGTGAGTGAGTGAGTGAGTGAGTGAGTGAGTGAGTGAGTGGGTTTCGTGTCTGTGTATCTGTCAGTGTATCTATCTATCTATCTATCCATCCAGTCTATGCGTTCGGCCGCCCGTGCACGGATCTCCGCGACATTTGGCATGTCGCTCCCCCGTGACTTGATGGGGGTAGTCGTCGCGTTTTGGAAGGCGTACCTCCGACCGTTCCGGAGATATTAACTCTGGAACTTTTTAGTCATGGGACTGTTGCTGGCAAAGGGAGGCAACTCAGCTCCAACATGTA
>JAWQFJ010008780.1:0-5000 GCA_034096865.1 Theodoxus fluviatilis | reverse complement strand
GAGAGAGAGAGAGAGACAGACAGAGAGAGAGACAGACAGAGAGAGAGACAGAGAGAGACAGCGAGAGAGAAAGTATACAAGATCACTGTAACTAAGAAACGCAAATCGCTCATTCGCTATTGCGTACACACAAAACGTAAGCAACGATCAAACAATTCAAAGCACCCTTTATATTGGATATCAAAAAGCCTTCCACCAAAATTGTAAATACATTTGATTTCATTTTGACCACTCAGCTGTACTCAAATATCTTAACTCGGTAAGACACAGAAAAGCCAGAGCACATGTCTTCGAGTTGGTGGAAAAACTAGTATCATTGAATGGCTATCGCATGAACTTTCGTCAGCACACCTGGTCCAGGTAAGGCGGGAAGGTGATTACTGTCACCTGCCACGTCTCTGCCCTGCGCGTGGAGAAGGTGAGTGGGATTACCAGGACCCCTTGCGAGCTTTCTGTCTTCACGGGTGAGCTCTCGGGGCCCATATAAATTGAATTATTGCCTCTCTGCAACCCCTAGAATTGGCCGGCGATTCAGAGGCGGTCTTCCAAAAACCCAGGAACAAATTAATCGCCTCCCCACCGTTCTGCGGCGGAATCCGAGTCGGCCCTTGACAATAAGTCTTTGTGACTGTGAAAGGAAGGCACGCGGAGAGGGAAGGAAATCTTCACTGCCTGGGACCTTTTCTCGCCAACAGCCGAGTCTCGAGCGAACCTTTGTGGTCACGACGTCAATAAAACGACTTTATGCCGGCTCCATCACGGAGCGAGAGAGTTTTTGAGTGGGGTAACTTGTTCTCTCGACTTGAAAAACCCATAAGGAGGGACACCAGTTGTGATCCATAATCCCAGCCCTGAGTTATGGAAATGGCGCTGCGGTTTTGGCATTCCCGCCCAGGGCTCCGCGGTTGACCTGCACAATGTTTATGATCATGGTGACAGACAGCCGCTTTTGAGGGTCAGGCAGCAGACACGTGCACCCTTGTCCTGAATGCTTACATCCATTCCCCCCTCCCCCCTCTCATTCCCCGACCCACCTCCCTCAGCCCTTTCGTGTCCCATTCCCCCCTCCCTCCTGGCCGTTCTTCTCACCCACCCCCACCTATAGTTACACCTTTTCCTCCTGCGCTTGAAGTACGGTGTCTACGTTTGTTGCACGTGTATTTACAAACTACAAAGCTCTTTGCCTCAACCGAAGCACTTGCAGTCATAATCCCCCCCACCTCCAAAGTTCCTGATTCAACTCTCTGTTTCAACTCTCGTCCGCCCCGACTCCGGGTTATTTTTTTAACACGTTCGCAAACAAACAATCGCGCAGCTCGTAAACACATGCTCGCACACATGCACACGCACGTAGGCATGCACGTGAACACAGACGCGCACAGACACACAGACACACACACACAGACGCGCATGCGCGCGCGCGAACACACACACTAACACTAACACGCATGCAAGCACACATACGCACATAGATAAAGGCAGACAGACAAACGCATACATAACTGAAATGAAAAGTGTGTTGTGCCGGCACTGGAGAGACAGTCTCACACTCGTTCATCACAGGTAAAGCACTTAGTGGCTAGCTGTAGTGGCTATCTGTAGTGGTTAGCTGTAGTGGCTAGCTGTAGTGGCTAGCTGTAGTGGCTAGCTGGTTGCCTTTGAGGGCACTCTGACTTCTCCCTGGAAAACCAGAACACGAAGAATGCAGCAAAGTCAAGCTTTGTTTTTGTCTGTCCATGAAGAGTTGTCTCCCGACTCGTCAGACGGCAATGGACGCCTCGACTGGAGAGGTCACGATGGTCCTTTTAATCTTTGCAGAATTGATTAAAAAAACACAGCAAGGTTGGGGGAGATATATGTTTGAATCAGCACTGGAAAAGCGAAATAATTAAGTGTAAAGATGTGAATGTACGCCAAAGAACAATAACATAAAAAGGCATCATCATCATCATCATCATCATCATCATCATCATCATCATCATCATCATCATCATCATCATCATCATCATCATCATCATCATCATCATCATCATCATCATCATCTTTGCTGAAGAAGTTGCCGAAAGGCATCGAAATATTCTAAGAAGTAAAAACACAGAATGTTTTCTTATTTTTTGTTTTCTTTCTTTTTTTTGGAAGTGTGCATCATCAATCATCAATCATCAATCATCAATCAATCATCAATCATCAATCATCAATCATCAATCATCATCATCATCATCATCATCATCATCATCATCATCATCATCATCACCACCATCACCATCATCATCATCGTCATCATCGTCGTCGTCTTCGTCATCGTCATCGTCATCATCATTGTCGTCGCTGTCGTCACCGTAATAATTTGTGTCCCTAAGTAATATCTGAAACTGAAGATAAAGGCGCAAAAAAAAATCACAATGGTCACATGATTTCATCGCTATGTTGAAGAGATGGCAGAAACTATCAAGTTATTTTCATTCCTTGTCTCTCTTTTACAACGACGTGGAGAGCTTTGGGGAATAAACTTTACTGTTGCTATTGTACTGTTTGCTATTACTGTCGCTACCACTTTCGTTATTGTTTTTGTTGCTGTCCTCCTCGTCTTCGTCGTCATTGTTTTTCCTTGTGTTAACGACAAATGCATTAGCGGTGGTGAAAACGGTGATAGTAATGGTGATTTTGACGACGACGAAGACGGTGATGATGATGATGGTGATGATGATGATGATAATGATGGAGATGATGGTGATGATGGTAATGGTGATGATGATGACGACGACGACGAGGAGGAGTACGACGACGAGGACGACGACGAGGACGAGGACAACGACGAGGACGACGACGACGAGGACGACGACGACGAGGACGGCGACGACGAGGACGACGACGACGAGGACGACGACGACGAGGACGACGACGACGAGGACGACGACGACGAGGAGAAGGAGGAGGAGGAGGAGGAGGAGGAGGAGGAGGAGGAGGAGGAGGAGGAGGAGGAGGAGGAGGAGGAGGAGGAGGGAGGAGGAGGAGGAGGAGGAGGAGGAGGAGGAGGAGGAGGAGGAGAGGAGGAGGAGGAGGAGGAGGAGGAGGAGGAGGAGGAGGAGGAGGAGGAGGAGGAGGGGGAGGAGGAGGAGGACGAGGACGACGACGACGACGACGACGACGGCTACGACTACGACTACGACTACAACTACGACGACGACGACGACGACGACGACGACGATTTCTAAAATGATCTACACACACAAAATACGCTAAGATTAAACACAACATGTTCGATGGGAGAGTCAAGCTGAGCGGTCACAAGTCTATTTCTTCGAGACAGTCCCTGGCACATATGATGGATCCCCACCCACTCTCTACGTAACAGCCAAGTGTCAAGAATACAGTCAAATAAACGTGTTACAGACTATATACATATATATTCCATGTAAATGTAAAGATAACGGTGCATTTTTATATTGCAACGTATCACTCATTGATAGTGCTCAAAACGCACGAGCAACCATGACACAATGATATGCGGTGAGAGCCTCCACAGACAAGACTCTTTCAAAAAGTCTTGTTTTGGGAATCTGGGGTGACGACTGCGAGAGGAAGGTGCAGGCGAGAGGAGGGATCGCCAAAGGCCGCGTTGCCTGCCTGGAGCTACTGAGGGCGGGATAGAGAGGTCATGGGTCAACATCTTCCCTGTGACTGATTGACGTACCATCCTGGACTATCGTTCTCAGCAGAGCGGTGGACCATGGCGGGTCATCTTTTTTGCAGAGCTTGGTGTAATCAATGCCTCCGCGGTCAGTTGCTGAAGTAATTCTGTAAGGGCCGTTTGGGCTGAGAAAGTTGCTGTGCGTCATAGAGCAAAGACAGTTGTGTCGACTAGCAAGGAATTCTTGCAGTGCAAACATGAAGATGTGGTTTCAGTCAGCGAACTTAGAGATTAAGGAAAGAAGAATCCGAACAGCGTGCACTCGATTGCCTAATTGTAGAGACCTGTTTCAACTTGTGTATGTAAATACCAAGGTAAGCTTTGATAAGTTGATCAGTAAAATATTCTAAATACATGTGCCCGAGGTGGTTTTCACACGAAGATACCGCGAATTTATACGGAAGGATACCAACTCCTTCGCAAATCAGGCTCTACATAAGGTGATGCAGGCCAAGCAGCAGACCAGATGCTTCGTAATAAAATGCATTTGCAGGTATGCCGTGAATTAAAAGTCCCACTATTTCCTGTTCGAGTTGTCTATCTGTATCCACGTCGTTAACACAACTATAATTGCGCGCCATACATTACGGGTACGCCTGCACGTGAGCACACATTGTTGCAGTACTCGAGACGATTCTGCGCATGCGTGCTGTCTGCGCACTCTTCATTGCGCGCGACTTCTGGCTGCTGAGATCTCTTCTCGCGAAACAAAGAGGCGAGATTTGGCTGCCTGTCAGAGAGGCGACAGGAGGGTAGACAGGGTGGGGTGACACGTGATCTTATTACAACCGCCAATGGGGCCCGGTCACGCAATGGCTTTCAAAGTATCGATCCCTCATCTTCATAGACCGCAGGGCATAGACGTTATTCACGCAGCGGCCATTTTGAAATCGAAAACGAGACTAAGTCCGCAAATTTAATGGCGTCCAGCGTCTATGGCGAAACCGAAGGCTTCATCATCACATATAGACACTGCTGTGTTCCTTATTGCGAGAACGATGATCGATATGACGAGAACTCCAGACTGTCCTTTTTCAAATTCCCCACAGACAAGAAGCAGAAGAAACTATGGATCTGGAAGATTCGGCGTGATCCTGGCAAAAAATTCAAGGCCTTCATTACAGTACATACTACGAGTGATCTTATCCAATACCAGGGGCGGGTTTTCAAAATAGGTAGTCGATCTTGGTCGCAAGATCTTGCTTCGCAGTAAGAGCTAGCTAAAAAAGAAACTACCCAACGTGACGAAGTAATGCGCATGCGTAGACGTCACGACAAGAGGTGAACTAGTCACATTTCAATGGCCGAC
>JAWQFJ010008777.1:12500-15000 GCA_034096865.1 Theodoxus fluviatilis | reverse complement strand
TGGATGCGTCGACCTGCATTCGATTTGTAAAATGTAAAAGCTTTCACGATCTATTGATGCATTCAACATACAGCTTTGATAAATTAATGCTGTGCATGGCTTACATTTTCTTTGAATGGGTTGCTAGTATCCCGAAATAGAGCGTTTTCTATGCGAATCGGCAACACGTCGGCCATTGAATTATGCAAGGAGTTGGCTAGTTCACCTCTTGTCGTGACCTCTACGCATGCGCATTAGATGGGATATCCCAAGATAATAATCTGGGTCATTACTTCGTTGTGCCGACCAAGTAGCGTTTCATGCACACCTTACTGTCGTAGTTGCAAACAACTCAAAGTTGTGAACAACGAAGTAGACAACTACGGCGTAGTTACCACCTAACATAGTAGGTTCATATGCACCCCACCACAGGTCGTTACCTAAATTTACATCATTACTCTTTTCCTTGCAGGCTCTACAAACACGAGAACTTAAGACATTTAACAATAGCAATATTGCAATATTACCAAGATGATATTCCTAATTACTGACAAGCACGGACGTGAAAAAATTGCATTCCATTTATTCTCAAAGTAAATTTGTATGAAAAAAAGTTTCGACGAACAAAGCCGAAGCCCTGCGAAAAATAGAGAGGAAATATAATGGGGTCACAGGCGGGAACGATCTCGCGACCTTTCAGTTACCGCCTGACACGCTCTACCAGCTGAGCTACCATGGTCCGTGCTGTTTTCTTGTATCTACACAGCCCTGTATCAGCGGCTGATGTTTCGGTCTTAAGGCCTAACTTAATAGCCCGACTGTCAGACGGGAGAGCCGGCGTGCGGGGTTCTCGCCGACACTGCGTTCGTTCTCAATAGAGCGCGCCGAGATGACTCCAAACGCCGGTTCGCCCGTCTTACAGTCGGGCTATTAAGTTATAAGGCCTAATTGCTTGTCGTTCGGATGGTGTCGGCGAAATGTCTGTCGAGGCCTCGAACGCGTCCCGCATGTCGATGCGTTGACCTGCATTTCCAGTTGCAAAATGTGAGCGCTTTCACAACCTAATGATGCAATCAACATACAGCTGTGATAAATTAATGCTGTTCATGGCTTATGTTTTCTTTGGATGGGTTTTGAGTATCAACAGATACAGCGTATTCTGGTCGAACCGTAGATTCTATCCGCCATTTTAATTGTGGAAACAGTCGCGAGAAGCCAACAAAACTTCCTCCTCCGAAGAAGATTCGGTTTTTCAGCCAATGAGGAGCTAGCTCCCATAACATGTGCTGCAAGCAATTTTTTGCCAGACACCTTCTCGCCGAGAGAGAGCGAGCTAGCTGTCAGGGCATTCGGCGCGCACGGAGCACGGGCAGTTGAGGACGAGCCCAGTTCTCGCCGCACGAGTGGCACAGGCGACAGCTGCACGGGCCTGTCGCCGTGCAACCGTTCGGGCTATTAAGGCAGGGCTTTACTTGCCCGGATGAACCAGAATGAGTCGCTGTCATTTGAATTATTTGGAAAGAGCTAGAGCAGAGGTCACATGCAATCTTAAAAACTCCTGTCGAATGGGGTTGTTTTTGTTTGACTTCACTTGAAGTAAATATAAAGTAAAACTCTTGAGCAGTTGTTTATTGACAAATACCAGACAGACAATGAGGAGGGGGTGAAACGGCCAATAAGGGATTACAACACAAAAGTACATTTTTTTAATCTAGCAAGATAATGAGAGAGAAAAAAGGAGCAATTCAGAGTTACTATCAGCTAAATACTGTCCCAAAAATTCAAGTCGGTGAATGTTGTCTCAGATTACCAGACCATAAAATCACCGTTTCTTAATCGAACAGTAGCGTATATGGGCGAATGGTTTAACTGCTGTTGCTCTGCTTACACGTGGACGAAAGGGAGATCTTTCGCCTTTGCAGATTGTGCCCGCTGTAGAAAAATTGTTGGGAACGATTCGGAGTACTCAGCAGTACGGAGGCTTTCCTTCAAACTTGCTCGCTCGAAGATGCGCGTATGGATGGATGTTGTTATATGCGAGCACTTTGCGGGGAAACGTGGCAGCTAGGGGGTGAAAAAGGCCTAGATATCAACGTGGACACCTGGGAGCCACTGCACAAAATTGCCCCTTCTGGCGTGGCTGAGTGACTGCAGGCTTAAAGCTGTCCTTAACCGACCGAACGCTGGCTCACCGAACGAGCCGAACAGCTTTCGAACGCGCGAAAATCTCGGGCCCAATCGTTTTCAACCTTAACCGAACTCGAGTTCGTCGAGCAACTCTTGAATCAGGGTCTGCCCCGAGCCACGATTCGCAGCTCGCAGAACGGTCCGACCCCGAACAAGTGTCGGAGAGCTCTGTTAAGGACCAGAGCCCGAAAGGCGAGTTCGAGTGAATGTTGATTCGCCTGAATCTCGCTCGGTCGGTTAAGGACGGCCTAAATGGGTCGCTGGAAGAGAGGAGAATTGCAGCAGTAGAGAGAAAACGAACCGCAGGGAAGGTCACAGTGGCCAGCCTCATCTA
>JAWQFJ010008777.1:5000-7500 GCA_034096865.1 Theodoxus fluviatilis | reverse complement strand
GCTCAGCGCAGGTCTGGAGCAAGAGAAGACCGTTGCTGTTGCAGTGGCCCACTCCGTGATGTCCAAGGACTCCTTCCCAGGCAACGTTGTCCTTGCCAACTCTTGCGTTGAAGTCACCTAGCAAGATGAGTTTGTCCACCTTTGGAACATCGACAATGACAGTGTGAAGATCTTCGTAAAACTTTGCCTTCACTTCATCTGGGTTGGTCATGGTTGGGGCGTAGGCACTGATGATGGTGAGATGCTTCCTTCCAGCCATCAGTGGGAGTTTTAGGGTCATGAGCCTGTCGTTCACTCCCTTGGGAAGTCCAGCCAACTTACTGACAAGAGTTGTCCTAACTGCAAAGCCAACGCCAGCTTCACGCCGCTCCTCGCTAGGTCTGCCACTCCAGAAGAATGTGTAACCAGAGCCTCTTTCGCAGAGCTCTCCTTCTCCCGCGAACCTGGTCTCGCTCAGGGCTGCGATGTCGATGCCGTATCTGGCGAGTTCTTTACCAATCAGGGCTGTTCTCCTCTGTGGTCTGTCTGCATCGTCTCTGTCCAGGAGTGTGCGCACATTCCATGCGCCCAATTTGAGAGGAACTATCCTCGTTTTCTTCTTTTTGTCTTTTGTGATTCGACCGCTGGTGTAGGGTCCCCTCCAGCCGCGGTGAGCTGGCTAGGGAAGGCTGGAGCAGGCAATGTTTAGGGCACCTTTTCTAGCCCCTTCCTCTTGCCATGGAGGTGAGCAGTGCATTCCTGAAGAGGGCTGCTCAGTCACCCAGGGGGCTGCCGGACTCCACCGCTGCTCCGTGTCAGCGAAGAACGACCCAATGCCCTGGGCCGCCTGTGTGCAGGGTTACGGCTACGAGCCTTTGTAGCTTATGTAAGGCCACTGACAACAACATCGCTGAAGTTGGGTCGAGTGAGAGCTAGCCAAGCCTTGATATGTTTAGTCATTTGTCTTTTAAGAATCACATCGGGGGAAAGGGTGGGTCTTTTCTGGTTTCCTACCCACGTGGAAATTCAGGCGACACTTGTTGAGTGCAAAATGTCATGCATGCATGGTAGTCCATTGCTATCAACGAAGACGTTATTTGTACAAAATCTACACGGTACGAAAGCCAGGACGGGTGAGCGAACATTTGTTGATAATCAACTCGACCAAACAGTTACATCATCGACATCAGCAACTTGAACACAGTTATGAATCATCAAAAATCAACCAAGTCTACAACATAATCAATACTTTTCTTTCCGTCCGCTTGGGTTGCATTGCAATGCTTACAAGGTTGAGGGATTTCGAGGGTGTTAATGTCCTTACCTGTCACCTGGACAATGCATGCCTGTGCGGATATCCGCACTATCGAGTGAGGAGAACTCGGAGAAAGAGACTTATAGTGACACTGGTGTGGAAAATAATGACATGGTTGTCTTGATGAAGTTGAATGTGATTATACCGAGACTATTCATAACGACTCCTTTGTGCGTTTTTGTGTACCTCTATATTTTCTTTCTGTGAATAAATTATTTTGTTCGCGTTTCAAAGTCTACACATTATAAAAAAGACACTTTCAATGGCGGTCTTACTAATCCAATCATTTTCAATACCAATGTCATGATTTTTTTGTCATTGTCTTCTTTGTCGCCTTTGCCACTCCCCTTCCCGCCGCCATAGCCCTCCTCCTCCTCCTCCATAGCCTTCCTCCACCTCCATAGCCCTCCTCCTCCTATTCCATAGCCCTCCTCCTCCTCCATAGCCCTCCTCCTCTTCCTCCATAGCCCTCCTCCTCCTCCATAGCCCTCCTCCTCCTATTCCATAGCCCTCCTTCTCCTCCTCCTTCTCCTCCATAGCCCTCCTCCGTAGCCCTCCTCCTCCTCTCCTCCTCCTCACTCCTCCTCCTCCTCCTTCAGTCTCCTATTCCATGCCCTCCGCTCCTCCTCCTCCTCCATAGCCCTCCACTCCTCCTCCATCGCGCCTCCTCCACCTAACCCCTCCTCGCCCCCTCCTCTGCCGTCCGATGTCTCGCTATCCTCCTCGTCCTCCTCGTCCTCCTCCTCCTCCTCCTCCATAGCCCTCCTCCTCCATAGCCCTCCTCCTCCTCCTCCTCCTCCTCCTCCTCCTCCTCCATAGCCCTCCCTCCCTCCTCCTCCATAGCCCTCCTTATCCTCCTCCATAGCCCTCCTCCTCCTCCTCTTCCATAGCCCTCTTCCTCCTCCTCCTCCATAGCCCTCCTCCTCCTCCATAGCCCTCCTCCTCCTCCATAGCCCTCTTCCTCCTCCTCCTCCATAGCCCTCCTCCTCCTCCATAGCCCTCCTCCTCCTCCTCCTCCATATCCCTCCTCCTCCTCCTCCTCTATAGTCCTCCTCCTCCTCCTCCTCCATAGCCCTCCTCCTCCTCCATAGCCCTCCTCCTCCTCCTCCTCCTCCATAGCCCTCCTCCTCCTTCTCCATATCCCTCCTCCTCCTCCTCCTCCTCCATAGCCCTCATCTCCTCCTCCTCCTCCCTCCTCCCTCCTCC
>JAWQFJ010008777.1:0-2500 GCA_034096865.1 Theodoxus fluviatilis | reverse complement strand
CTCTCTCTCTCTCTCTCGATCCCTCCCTCCCTCCCTCCCCTTCTCTCTCTCTCTCTCTCTCTCTCTCTCTCTCTCTCTCTCTAAGCGTATGATCCCAAATAAATCTTTCAACACTGAAAAGAAAATGGAAATGCTTGACATTTTGCCTCTCCATAAGCATCTGCAGCTCAATAAGTGTGTGCTTGTGAAAAAAGGTAAAAGATGGCCGAACACCAGAATATCTAACCAAACTATTTGAGCAGTCATCATTCAGAGGACATGACAAATTTCTCCTGCCTCAGCCTCGCATCGATTTGTTCAAATCGAGCCTATCTTACTCTGGGGCTGCTCTGTGGAATACACTGCCTGATGACATAAAATGTATCAAGTCTTTGCCTATGTTCAAAGACAAAATTCGCACTATTCTCAGGCATCATCCTATGACTTAGTTTTCCACGCTTTCATCCGACATCTAGACAGTGGAACGGCTAAGTGTGTATCCTATATTGTCCATTTTTCACATATATGCTTACTTCAGGCCACCCCTGGCTGAACTATTGGAGGGGTTCCGGCTGATTGGGGGTGGGGGAGTAGGGGAGGGAGTGTACATCAAAAGGCTTTGGCCTACATGTATGTTATTTGTTTTTAACATTTGGATGTTTAGAAAATTGTTTTTATGTATATGTCATTGTAGTTACGTCAAGTTCCATATTTGAATTTTGCTTCTCTGGTACACTATCTACCCATTTTAGTATGCTTAAGAAATTGTACATGTATAATTCTTGCAATAATTAAACTGGCTCTCTCTCTCTCTCTCTCTCTCTCTCTCTCTCTCTCTCTCTCTCTCTCTCTCTCTCTTTCTCTCTCTCTCTCTCTCTCTCTCTCTCTCTCTCTCTCTCTCAAGAAAACTTGAACGCGATTTTTGTTATCATCCACGCCATCATAATGATATAAAGATGCAATTTAGCGCATGCGCACATGTGTCGCTATTGTCTTGCATGGGATCAGTATCAAAGTTTACAAAAACTCTTCGCTGTAAAGACCGAGAAAAAAAAGCAAATGCGCAAACTGCATAACCCTTGAACAAAGAAGAGCTGTGTGAGTTCTTGGATCCGAACAGAGCATTTTTTTGTGCTGGATGAAGCTGTCCCGAATGTCTTGAAAGATATCACAGTTTCGGATGCGCACACAGAGTAGTACCGAGTCTCCAACCAAGCAGAGATACTTGAATCAGAAGGCAGTGCTTGCTCCATATACTTTTCCCCCGGTGTTTGGTGTGGAATGCACCAGCACGTTACGAGTAGAGGATTGAGCTCGAGGATTTATGGCATCACAGCAGAACTATACGTAAACTTCGTTCAGTGTAGACACATCCAGTGGGACATGTACTGAGTTAGAGGACTTACTCTGTGAAAATTTCCAGTCAAAACTGAGCCGTTTACCAAACAGCCGAGTGTCATTTTAATGAGTGAGCTCTGAACGTGATGTTCACGTTTGCTTGTGGAAATCCGGGAGTCGTACAACAACCTCACGCATCTGACGCCTATCATATATCTGAGGTGTAATCTGCCCTCGAAATTATTAATCCGTTCTCACTCATTGCACACATCACCTATACCTCTCCATCACCACTCCTGACACCCCACCCCCACCCCCTCTTCTCCTCCGGTTTCTAACATGCTTTCTAACGCTCGTAACAATTCCTCCGCCCTCCACCCTCTGCACCTCTCCACCCCCCACTCTTTGACACTCCTCTCTCTTCCTTTCTCACCCCAAACACACCTTCCCCTGCCTCGGGTTTCCGGGTAGCGGGTCAGTCGGGATAAATGCAAGAATCAATATTGACACTCCAGGTTAAGAGGTGTAAGAACTGACACAGTCCTCCACCCCTCCTTCTCGCCCTGTATGGCAGCATTCCTCTCTGCCTGCCTGTCTCCCAGTCTTCTTGTTTATCACCCAGCCTGCCTGCTTGTTACCCTGCCTGTCTCCCTGCCAGCCTGTCTCTCTGCTTGCCTGTCTACTTATGTTCTGATTGCTTGCCTGTCTGTTTGTCTCCCAGGCTACATACGTGCTGCCCGTCTGTTTGCTTGTCTGCTTGCTTGCCTGCCTGTCTGCTTGTGTACCTGCCTGTCTGTGTGCTTGTCAACCTGTCTGCTTGCTTGCCTCCCTGCCAGCCTGTCTCTCTGCCTGCCTGTCTACTTCTGTTCTGATTGCTTGCCTATCTGCTTGTCTCCCAGGCTACATACGTGCTGCCCGTCTGTTTGCTTGTCTGCTTGCTTGCCTGCCTGTCTGCTTGTCTATCTGCCTGTCTGTGTGCTTGTCAACCTGTCTGCCTGCTTGCCTACCTACCTGCCTGCCTGTCTGCTGCATGCTTTCCTCTCAGCTGTTCATGCTACTGCTATTCTTTGCCTACCTGTCCTTTCTGCGTTACTTCCTCTCCTCTCCGCTCCTTTTCTTTTACCTTCTCTTCCTCTTCTTTTCTTTCGTCTTTTCTCTCTCCCCCCCCCTCCCCTTCTTTCAA
>JAWQFJ010008776.1:7500-17892 GCA_034096865.1 Theodoxus fluviatilis | reverse complement strand
ACGAGGAGTAATTTGACAGAAAGACCAGACAGACGTTTAGACTTGCACTTTTCTCCCACGTGGGCTGACTTCTTTTCCAGAGTGCATCGCGGAGAACAAGTTCCTTCCATAGGTCAGCAGCAGGAATGAAATTATGTGGGCCTGTTGTTTGGCAGAAAGGCGCTTCTGTTTTGAGTAAATAAATGGCACGAAGCAGCCAATGCTTTCCAGAGTCGTGCCACCAGCACCCTCACTACTGTGGTCCCCATCCTACATAATCGGCGGTGTCAACAAGTACCGACATCGAGTGTAGGTCTCAAGCAAATATGACACGAATCGATCATCAGAAATGGCTGTCCAGAGGCCAATGTAGAGCTGAAAGGCGCTCTGTGTCTTCACAGTTTTGATCCTTTCTCGTCTGACTGAGTCAGGAGACAAAGATAGTCCAAGTCATTGAGCACGATTAGAGATTAAATGAAATGTTCTTCTGCAAAATACCTTGTTTTATAGCGTCCTTTATGTATTTTTTTGTTCTGTTGATCGTGTGTGTGTATTTATTTTGTGTACAAATAACTGTATTATTGTACTTCTGTTCGCATATACCGTCAATGTGTCTTGTTTCTTTGTATTTGGCTTCTTTCTCATAATCTTTGGTGTGCCTCTGGTTTGCTTTGTATGTGTTGTGCATTTTTGTTTTATGGCTGACGTGTGTGACCAATGCCTCTCTTAGTTACATCCGTTAGTCTGGTAATTCAGTGATATATTAAAGACACAATTACATGTATACCTCTACTACTGCTTGTTTTGCATTGTGTAAGCTTTCAATCAATCGTTCAGTTAAACTGTCGCCTAGAGAAATATTGCATATTATAAAAGTTTAAGGTTAGAGTTGTCAGAAATTTACTTCAGTAGAGGGGATTTCAAATCAGAATAAAAAAGCTCCTCTGTTCAGAATGTCGAAGTAAAAAGTGCAGACAGCTCAGCCAGTTTCACGTGACTGATGGGAATCCGGTTGGAGCTTGTTGAAGTTCACAGCATCCTTGCTTCCCAGTGCAGTGAGTGCAGCAATGCAACACAGGATCTGTAGCTGCTTACCCTGGTATTCGCTGTCCTCTGCATGTATGGTCTTTGTTCTTTGAAGGAACTGGTCGAGCAGGAGAGAGCATGCTATGCTCCTGAACGGGCAGCCGACTGTGACAGCCTGTACTGCTGCCCTTACTGCGCAGATAATGAGATGACACTAACAATTTCCAGGTTAAAACAAAAATATATGTAACCAAGTGTGTGCCATGTGTACATATATTTCGTGTGTCTGAGTATGTTTTTTTTTCTCGCTTATCTACATGTATGTGCCTAAGTCTTGTCTGTCTGTCATTTGTGCACCTCTTTCGCCATTTAATCGACATGCTATGACATATTTTGTCTTCACCTATTTGTCAATGTTGTCTCTCTTCGTCGCGAAAGTCTATGTTGTGTGTAGTTCGTGTGCTTCTCCTGTGTATCTTTTTGTGCGTTAGGGGTGTGCGTGTGTGTTTATGTGTGTGTGTGTATGTGTGTATGTCTGTGCGTATGTGTGTGTGCGTATGTGTGCGTGTGTGTGTGTGTTAGTGCTAATGTGGATGTGTGTGTGTTAGTGTTAATGTGCATGAGTTTTTATGTGTGAATGTACGTGGATGTGTGTATGAGTGTATGCGTTTGTGATGCTCTGGCAAATATGAATCTGATCACGTCTATTCCACAAAAAGACCTTTAGTAATCCCAGAAATCTCACACATTTGAGTATTCATATTAACGAGTTTATAAATATATTTTAATTTCGGCCTTTATGATAGAGCCGCGTCCTTGAAAATTCCGCACATTCAGTTCTGGTATAAACATTGTGCATCCTGTATTTTTATTGCCACACACACCTGGTTATCTTTATTATATTACTGAATTTTATCCAGACTGAAATAATTTTTACAGCACATGGTCACTTACAAAACATCATTTGTCAGACATACATTTACATCTGCACTTTTCTTCCGCGTGGGCTGACTTCCTCTCCAGAGCGCATTGCAGAGGAAAAATTACCTCCATTGCCAAGCATCTCGGAATGAAAGTGTGTGCTGTTGTTTGCACGAATTGACTCCTCTTCCTGTCCCGTTGGCGGTCAGTGTATCCTACAGACGTGACAACGTGGTGAGAGCTACCAAGGCCTCCTATTGGAGGAGAGACGTGTGTGTCGACACACACATACATGCATTGGCAGTCTCCAACGAACGTAGCACGAGTCATCAGCAGAAGACTTCATGCGTAGAAGCCAGAGTGAACTTGAAAAGCACTTTCTGCCTTCGCTTCATCTGCCCTGTCCCACGACTCAAGTGGAAGAAAATATATTACAGATAGTCCTAGTCATGATTAAAATGGCAGAAATACTGGCAAAATCAATAAAAACCGCTGGCGCTGAACCTCCAGGTTTTGGAGAAAAAAAGAAGAAGATCGGGTTCGAACCCGCAGCCTCCGAGAAAAGAGGAGGAAAAAACGCACACACACACAAACACAAAAAACCAGGTCGGGTTCGAACCCACAACCCCTCGAAAAAAGAGAGAGAAAAAAAGTTTCAGTGCAGAATCGAACCTGGTCATGCATGACCAAGAGCCCAATGCTCTACCAACTGTGCCATTGTAAACTTGTAGGTATGTGAAGCATTTATAACGACCTTGTCATAAACCCTCGTGGTTCGTATTTTGCACTGTAAATTGTAGAAAAATGGATGATAGCATGAACTGTTTGGTATTTCATACGGATCTAACCCATCAACGTCAATATTCTTTTCGTAGTATCGCATTTTGGCGTCTGCTGGTAGAGGTTCAACATATATCGAAGCGTTTTGCTGAAGTAGGAAAGATAACTCTGTTTGACTCGATGTCATTACGCTGAAATGGTCGTTGTCCCCAACATTTCCGGGTCAGGGATTGATTAAATCATCATATTTTTGTGACACTGAGACCAGACCATCAAAACAATTAGCACTAGGCCTTGAATCAAATCGTCGTACGAGATCTTACGTTGACTGCAAATGTACAACAGTGCCGCGTGATTGTGTCGACATTCAGTTAGTTCGCTGGGCGATTCCAGGCTTTTAACCAGCGAAGGCAACGATCTAGATGTAAGATGGTACATATACTTTACCGGTTTCACAAATGGAATGAATTTGACGCCAACACAGCGTAGTATCGCTTTTTTGCGTCTGCTGGTAGACGTTCATCATACAAAGAAGCCAAATGTTGTTTTGTGAACGTAGGAAAAGAGTTTGACCACTTTCTCTTCAAGCCTCGATTCTGAAAATTTGATACATTCAATCGGACCTAACTTCCAGTTAGTGTGCAAAATCTCAAGGAAATCCGTCCAGTAGTTTTTGAGATATAAGCCGTGGAGTCGGGACAGACAGACAGACAGACAGACAGACACACACACACACACACACACACACACACACACACACACACACACACACACACACACACACACACAAGAATGTGTAGAGTTAACACGTGCAAAATGCGTGATAGCGTCATAAGTGCCTGACGACGTCATTCTTTCGGTTGCTGTGCCTTTGAATAATTCTGGGTTCGACTGATTTCTTTATGGATCTCGTCGGTGATGGCCAAGATTTCCTTTCGATGGAATCGAAACTTTCTGAACACCTCTTCATCATTAAATACTTCTAACGGGTGCCTTCGGTCTCGGAATACTCGGTTTTTCCTTAACAGATTGTCATGAATTCGTTTCTTAAGCACAATCGCTGCCATCTTGCCTCTCTCGATAACCCCGGTTTATCTATTTATCTTGCCGACTTCGGGAGAATAGTTTAACACTCTGCTTTGACGCGAGTTTAGGGCTAAATCGCCGTCATGAATAGGAGAATTTAAACCGAAGTCAAGATAAATCGGGGATAGGAGATAAATCGAGTGTTAAAAAGATAAATCGCCGTCGTGAATACGGGCCAAGAACAATAAAAATACAGCCAGAGAACTACCAGAATCGGCGATAGGCCCTGGACGCCTAAGCAAGCCGAAGAATTCTATTCTATTCTATTCTATTCACCCTCCTTCAAAAATCTCCTCGCAAATGACGTCACGTTATTCGACGTCAAATGATCACGTCACAGATTTTGCAAAATGGAGTCTGTTGAATCGTTTTCATTGAAACACCAAAATGTAAAAAAGTCACTTTCTTTTCAAACCTCGATTCTGAAAATTTGATAATATTGAATCGGACCTAACTTCCAGTCAGTGTGCAAAATCTCAAGGAAATCCGTCCAGTAGTTTTTGAGATATAAGCCGTGGAGACGGGACAGACACACACACACACACAGACAGATAAAAACCGCTGGCGCTGAACCTCCAGGTTTTGGCACACACAAAAAATTGGGTTCAAACCCGCAATCTCTTGAGAAAAGAGGGGGGGAAAAACACACACAAAAACACAAAAAACAGGTCGGGTTCGAAAAAAGTTTCAGCGCGGATTCGAATCCGTTCACGCATGACCTAACGTTACAATTGTCCAGCGCTTTACCATCTGAGCCATTCATTTGGCAACTGATGTTACTACGTGTTTGTAAAGGAATTATAACGCTCTTTTCTGTAAACTCCCTCGCTTCATATGTTGCACTGTAAATTGTATAAAAATGGATGATAGTTCATGAAATTTGAGTGGTCTTGTACATTTTAGGATACTTAAGGTCTATTTCTGCCAAGTTTATTATCGATTCACTGCCATTAGGCCAAGCCAACAGACTACCAGTACCAAGTTGTTGCGCTTAAGTCAGGACAGACAGAACGAACGAACGAACTTTATTTTACAAGGGTAGTGAATTAGGCAGTATTGCCTTTCTTACTTACATTCAGCCCTTGAGGCAAAATATTCAAATGTGGTAAGAGAGAGAGAGAGAGAGAGAGAGAGAGAGAGAGAGATACAGAGAGAGAGACAGAGAGAGAGACAGAGACAGAGAGAGAGACAGAGAGAGAGGGTGGGAGGGGAGCTGGGAAAAGGGGAGGAAGGGAAGAGAGAATGAGAGTAAGAGGGTGGGTGGGAGAGAGAGAGAGAGAGAGAGAGAGAGAGAGAGAGAGAGAGAGAGAGTGAGAGAGAGAGAGTGAGAGAGAGAGGGAGAGAGAGAGAGACAGAGAGAGAGACACAGAGAGAGACACAGAGAGAGACAGAGAGAGAGACAGAGAGAGACAGAGAGACAGAGAGAGAGAGAGAGAGAGAGAGAGAGGGGGGGGGAGCTGGGAAAATGGGGAGGAAGGGAAGAGAGAATGAGAGTAAGAGGGTGGGTGGGAGAGAGAGAGAGAGAGAGAGAGAGAGAGGAGAGAGAGAGAGACAGAGGAACAGACAGAGAGAGAGAGAGAGAGAGACAGAGAGAGAGTGAGAGAGAGAGAGAGGGGGGGGGGGGAAGCTGGGAAAAGGAGAGGAAGGGAAGAGAGAATGAGAGTAAGAGGGTGGGTGGGAGAGAGAGAGAGAGAGAGAGAGAGAGAGAGAGAGAGAGAGAGAGAGAGAGAGAGAGAGAGAGGGAGAGAAAGAGGGGGGGAGGGGAGCTGCGAAAAGGGGAGGAAGGGAAGAGAGAATGAGAGTAAGAGGGTGGGTGGGAGAGAGATCGAGAGAGATCGAGAGAGATCGAGAGAGAGAGAGAGAGACAGAGAGAGAGAGACAGAGAGACAATGAGACAGAGAGAGAGACAGAGAGAGAGTGAGAGTAGCCATAAGTACTGATCAAAAGATCAGATAAAGGCCTCGCAGCCTAAGACATCTGAGGACATATCTATCTATCTAAATTAATTCTCCTATAAACTGTCCTCGCAAATGACGTCACGTTATTGATGACGTCGCACATGTTGGAATTTCGCCATTCCTCCCCAGGTGTTTCGAAATTCTTCTTGCATATAGGATCGAAAATCTCCTCGCAAATGACGTCACTTTATTCGACGTCAAATGATAACGTCACAGATTTTGCAAAATGGAGTCTGTTGAATCGTTTTCATTAAAACACCAAAATGTAAAAAAGTCACTTTCTTTTCAAACCTCGATTCTGAAAATTTGATAATATTAAATCGGACCTAACTTCCAGTCAGTGTGCAAAATCTCAAGGAAATCCGTCCAGTAGTTTTTGAGATATAAGCCGTGGAGACGGGACAGACAGACAGACAGACAGACAGACAGACAGACAGATAAAGTCTGTAGGACCTCCAGTAAACCTGGAGGGATAAAGTCTGTAGGACCTCCAGTAAACCTGGAGGGATAAAGTCTGTAGGACCTCCAGTAAACCTGGAGGGATAATTTCTCTGATAAGACAGGAATTTCTTAGAGAAATAGGCCACCGGGTGCTCAAGGTTATTTTCATCTAGTTGCACCAGCACTGCGCCCATCGTTAAGTCAGAAGCATCCACCATAAGTTTAAAAGGTTGGCTGTGGTCGGGGGTTTTCAGTACAGAGTCACACAAGAGCATTCGCTTGAGCCCCTCGAAACTCTTTTGACACTTTTCATCCCAATGAAACCTTCTCCCCTTCTTCAACAAGCTTGTCAGTGGGAGTGCAAGCTGTGCGAAGTTGTAACAGAAACGACGGTAGTACCCCACCATACCCAAGAATCTACTTACAGCCTTGCAGTTCGTGGGGATCGGCATCGCTTTGATAGTCTGTACTTTCTCCTGTCTAGTTTGCACTTTTCCACTTCCAACCTCATGCTCCAGATACATAATAGGGACCTTCCCGAATTCGCTCTTGGCGAGATTTACAGTCAGGTTGGCTTCCCTCAGACGGCAAAACAATTGCTCTAACCGGAACATGTGCTCGTCCCAGTCATCACTACTAATTACAATATCATCTATGTAGGCCTGGCAACCTGGGATATCTCTTATAAGTTCGTTGACTAACCTTTGGAAGGTAGCAGGGGCGTTTTTTAGTCCGAAGGGAAGAACTTTGTATTGGTAGAGACCATCGGATGTCACAAAGGCCGATATTTCTTTGGCTCTATCAGAGAGGGGAATCCCATAGTAACCTTTGAGGAGATCTATCTTAGAGATAAATTTCGCCTTCCTCGCATTGTCTTCACAGTCATCAATACGAGGAATGGGGTAGAAATCGGTCTTTGTCACTGCATTCACTCTACGATAGTCGGTGCACATTTGCCACTCATTCACACCCTTTCTGACCATGACACACGGGGAATTCCAGCTGCTAGAGCTATGTTCTATCAAATCATTCTTTAGGAGGGTTTGCACCTCTCGCCTCAATGCATCTTTCTTCTCACCCGTGACTCTATATGCATGTTGCTTCACCGGCCGCGTGCTCTTGTCTAGCAACTCTACGTCATGTACCACTAGGTGTGTCCGGCGCGGTACATCCGTGAACAACATGGGAAATCTGTCTAAAAGTGCTTTCACTCCCTGTCTCTCTCTCTCACTCAAATGACCCAGCATCTCGTCCTGATGTAGATATCGATTTGCATTGGTCAATTCTAACCCCGTCCCAGTTTCCTCCTCACTTTCATTCTCCCTTCCTGGAGGATTCTCATCTCCTCCATGTTCAATCATAACCACACCCACACTTCCACTCTTCATCTTATCCTCGTACTCTCGACACGCTTTCAACATGTTTACATTCTCTCTTTGCAACGACCTTCTGGGGGGCTGATAATGTAGGTCACTTCTCCCACACGTTTCGTCACCTCGAATGGTCCTGAATATTGAGCTGAGAGAGAACTACCTGGGATTGGCATCAACACCAGCACCTTGTCACCAGGCTCAAATTGTCTTTCTCGTGCTTTTCTGTCGTACCATTCTTTCATTCGTCTTTTTGCTTTACCCAAGTGGGCATTCACACACTCAACTGCTTTCAGCATTCTTTCTTTCAAGACACTTACGTACGACGGTACATCCATTTCCTCAATCCCATTCAACCATTTCTATTTTACAATTTTCAAGGGGCCTCTCACTTCATGTCCAAACACGAGCTCAAAGGGGGTGAATCCTAACGATTCTTGAACAGCATCTCTGGCGGCGAACATAACAAACGGTTGGCCATCCGGCCACTTATGAGGCTCGCCGTCACAATAACATCTTAACATTTCCTTCAAGGAATGATGGAAACGTTCTAGCCCTCCCTGACTTTGAGGGTAGTAGGACTGCTCACCACATGTGAGATACCAAAGCCTTTCAGAGCCCTGCCGAAACTCTTTGACATGAAGTTGGTGCCCCGGTCAGTTTGCACTTCCCTCGGCAATTCAAACATCGTAACGAATTTCAACATGGCCTCTGTCACGGATTTTGCAGCACATCAATGTGAGCAGGTACTGAAATCCTCCTCGACCTCTCGGGAGGGGACCAACACAGTCCATTAACACTCGGGAAAATGGTTCCTTCACCACAGGAATGGGTCTAAGACAAGCTCTGGGTTCACTAAGGCCCTTCTTCCCTGCTACCTGGCACTCAGCACAGTGTTTGCACAGCCGTTTCACCTCTCTTCTTTCCACCATCATTCCCTCTGCCTGTGGAAACTGCTCTCTTGCTTCTCCCTCCATTCCCTCTGAGTGCATCAACTGCCCTGCCACTTCTCTCCACTCCAGGACTCCTCCCGTCCCATTTGCCTTTCTTCGGTCCTCCAGTCGTGTGGAGCAAGTGATAATCATCTGCCAGAGAAGCTGCCTTATTGACTTCATCGATCTTCCTCTCCCCCAAGTAGATCCTAATCTCTTCTCTCACGGAATTCTCAAACTGCTCCATAATGATCGCCTGTTTCAGTCTGGCCATGTCATCACCAACACCCACAGCAAAACACCACCGATCAAACGCTCCTCGTACCCGGCACGCATTATCTCGGTACGTCTCTCTCTCTCTCTTCCTACAATTCCGGAACTTTTGACGATATGCTTCTGTGGTGAGACCATACTTCTTCAGGATTTCTTCCTTCAGTGTATTGTACTCTCTGACTTCGTCTATGGGTAGAGTGTTGTACACTTCCTGAGCTTTTCCAGTCAAAACGCTACCCAAAATGACATACCACTTCTCTTTCTTCCACTCCAAGCTTTCTGCTTGCCTTTCAAACGTAGTAAAGAAGGCTTCTACATTCTCTTCAGTAAACTTCGGGATCCCTTGATACTTTCTCATATCAGGTTCTTCCTCATGCTCTCGTCTCGCCCTCTCTCTTTCTTTCTCTCTCTCCTTAACCTCCAGCTTCTTCAATTCTAGATCATGTCGCCTCTGATTTTCCTCCCTTTCTCTCTCTATTCTCTCTCTTTATCTCCTCTCTCCTTCTTTCCATCTCTAACTTCTCTCTCTAAAACTCTCTGTCTTTCTCCCTCTCCTCTCCCTCTCTCTTTCTCCCTCTCCTTCTCTCCATCTCTCTCTGTAATTCTCTCTCCTTCTCCCTCTCCTCTCTCTCTCTCTCTTTATCTCTCTTTCTCTCTCTTCTTTTCTTCTCTCTCCATCTCTAATCGTTTTTCCCCTAGCTCGATCTCCCACAACCTGACAGAGGCATCCGCAGAGATTGGTTCTCGTTCAGTGACAGGCATCTTCCTCTCGCCCTCATTCTCACGTTTCTTTTCTCCTACGAATTTGAGTAGAATTTCCTGCAAGATAACTTTAATATCGCTTTTGCTAGAGTGCAAACCAAACTTCTCTATCATTGCCTCCAAACCGGCCTTATCCAATGACAAAATCTCAGTAATAATCGGCAACTCTGCTGAAAAGGTCATCAATCACCTCAATCCACAGCAACATAATTCGGGTTAAGATATTTTTAGTCACTCCTCGTCTGTGCACTGGACAGAGGGACACTATAGGTCAACTTTTGGTCTCAATCTCTTAATCACACCGTGGACACTGATTGGCTAGGCGGGTCACCTCCACGACACACTATAACAATTGCTATTTCTAGCATGATTGGCGGTCACTGTAACCTACATACCACAGGTGAGTAAATCAGCAGTAAAAGGGGGGGGGGGGGATCGTCACGGCCTACATTGTATGAATATTAAAAAGTATGACGTTGCAGAATTCACTTTTTATACGTAGATTTTGACATTGTATGCTATATGACAACGTTCGTGTAATAGGTATCATTACCAAAATGTCCAAAATGTAGTTTAAAAAATAATGCTGTTACTTTTTATAGAAAGGTGCATAAGATATTGACTCTTAAACCAGAAACCTTTTGCGCTTCTGCAGACTCGGAAAGGCTGCAAAATGCAACTGTGACCGAATCTTGGTACAATCTGCAGAAAAGTCGAGGGAAGAGAGGCAGAGAGCAAAAACAGGGCGCGGGCCTGGGGCTAGGGGCCCAGGAGAACTAGTATTTGGAAGCAGCCGCCAGCACATGCCCCAGACAGTGGCACCTCTCTTTGATGCCGACCCGCCAGTAATGGCCAAAAGATGAC
>JAWQFJ010008775.1:50000-55000 GCA_034096865.1 Theodoxus fluviatilis | reverse complement strand
TCTCAGTCTGAGTCACTAAAACGCGATTTCGGATTTGAGGCGCGATTGCATTCACAAGGAAACTCAAGCCATTCTTTCATTTTAGATATAGCTCCGAAAGCGTGCATGAACGAAAGTGGCACTGCGTAACGAGGTATAAACTCTAATAGCTCTCGAGGAATCCCGTTGCTTTTCTGAGTCACTCTAGGTGTAATGATTTGATTGACTTAATTGTATTTGCTTCGAATTGATTCATTTTGTTTCATTCGATGTGATTCGATTTGATTCGATTCGATACGACACGATTCGATACGATTTGGTTTTGCTTTGCTTTGCTTTGCTTTGCTTTGCTTTGCTTTGCTTCGATTCGATTCGATTCGATTCGATTTGATTTGATTTGATTTGATTTAAATCGAGACCATTGGCCGGTCATTGCTTCACATATAAATGTCGGTATTTCAACTTTTCAAACTATACATCATGCTGCTTCAACCATGATGAATATGCAAGCAGTACCTCGATCATAGAGCAAAAACTGTTGTCCCCTTTTCATGTATCGCAGCTTAGTTTATTCGTTTACCCTCTGAATCAGTTTTCTCTCAATTTAAATGCAGAAGGACTGCACTATCAAGTATCACTGAACAAGTTATTTTTCTTTACTTCACATTCTGGAGTAAAGGTGATATCTGAGTAATGGTAAATTCAGCATGGAAAAGATTAACGAGAATCCAATTTTTCATCGTTTTGATAATAATTCCTCAGATGAAGCGGGCGTGTATATTTGCATTGGGTGAAAATAAATGTGGAGGAGGGGCATGAACTAATAAGAAGGCTGATGTGGAAAATAGTAAAAGATAAATCTTATTTTTGGTGCATTCTCAACCTGGTTGCCCCGTGGAGTTGGGGTTGGGTTGGAATGATGTAAAACTTTCTGATGGTCCGATCTTTCGGAGGCAAAAGCCTATGGAATGAGCACCTTCGGATGAGTGCAAACTCGCGATTCAAAAACAAATACAGTATCTGAACTTTTATTCAGTGCTGAGTTGGACAAACTGTTTGTAGGTTGTGAAAAGGGAAAAAAAGTGGACTATATTGTGAGGAAACAATAATCTCATAAGAAAATACCAATCATGAAGATATTTTCTTGCAGATTTGAAGCGAGAAAATTGTGCACGATGCGATGGCGTGAACATACAAATAAACAAAATTACGAAGTACGCATAAGTACATTAAAGGCAATGAAAACAGAGATTGACTGGTGAAGGTAGGACCCAAAAAAGTGGAGAAAAATTTCAGCACAAGGTGCAAGGTACAAAACCCATTCAATGAAAAAGAACACGAAAAAGGTCTTCATGAAAACATGGACCACGCAAGAACACACTGGGCGGAGTTGTCTGCAAAGGGAAAGCAGGTGGCTGGAGAGGGGCTACACATCCACACACTCACGCTGACAAACTCCAACGGGTTCTCCCGCCATTTGCCGGGTCTCCCTCATTTCCGCGTCAGCAAAGGCGGGAATGCGAAACATCTGGCGGGGATTCCCCGAATAAGGCTTCGCGCCATTTCAGGACAAGCAGGACTCAGGCTAGACGAGTGCTTGAGGGGAAGGGCAGGGGTGAGGAGGAACGGGGTATCAGGGCGACTTGCTGGGTCGTGGAGGACATTGTTTCCTTTCCAGCAGCAGTGTTTATGATTCTTGAGAAGAAAAAAAAGCGTTACTGACAAGGGTGCTCTATTTTCTGAGGTTCCCATTTCGACAAACAGATTTTCAGTTAGAACTCCTATCGCAAAGTACGATATGATGCTGGTGGGAGATAGGCCTACAAGCCGATGTAAACTGGCAGACATATCACAATGTGTGTTTTATGTTGGATGTTCAGTGTGTCTCGTTGGAACACTTATTTCTGTATGATCAGTCTAATACACGAACACTTTTTTCAGTGATCGGATACAGTACACCTAAGCACGATAGGCAGTTTGAGCGGTTTAAATGATCGAGCGCATAAAAACACAAGCCAAAGTGTGAAGACGAATTGCACAAAGAACGCATCAACAGCTCACTCATTTGTGTACGTGTACCTGTATTTGATTTTTAGTCACCATTATTCGCTGCCCTGCCGGCTCAATCATTCGCTCTGCCCCTCACTCGTCTACTCAATCACGCGTGCACTGAAAATGCACTCGCACGTACGTTTAAACTCGATCGATCATTCGCTCGCTCGCACCCTTCCAAATTTTTTCCAGCGCTCGATTGCTCCCTCACACGATCTCTCCTTCCCTGTCTTTTTCGTTCACACACACACACACACACACACACACACACACACACACACACACACACACACACACACACACACACACACACACGTGCAAATACATGTTTGTGATCCGTTTCACAAGTTTACAAGTTCACACAAGAAGCTGGCAGAGCTTTGCATGAACGCATGCGTACGTATGTTTACACTAGCGTACAGAGGCACTCGTGCTCTAATTGCACGCTCGCACGCACACACACACACACACACACACACACACACACACACACACATCCATTCGTACACACACGCGCGCACACACACACTCACACACACACACACACACACACACGCACACACACATCCATTCGTGTGTGCCTCTCTCTTCTCTTCATCTGCTTCTCTCTTCTCTTCGTCTGCTTCTCTCTTCTTCTCGTCTTCTTCTCTGTTGTGTGGGGACCAATCTCTCCCCTCTCCTCTCACTCCGTAGGCGGACCGATCTCTCCTCTCTCCTCTCAGTAGGGCTGAAATGGTCGTTGTCAACAACATTCGGGGACAGAGTACTCGGTCTTTTAAATCTCGTCCTTACAGTCACGTGACATACCGATGCTGCCGCTGCGGCCGATCGGCGATTAGAGTAAAAGTGTCCGAGAGAAACCCATTCTCCCCTACCAGCACTGTAACATGCGTGTCCTTTATGCGTCCTTTACGGACCATGCATGCCTCCCTGTAGGCCGGCATTGTATTCAAATAGTTCAACAAATCTTGTCCCATTCGAACGTCGACCGCCATTTTGATAGGTAAACTGCCGGTTGTTGGCAGTCTCGTTCTCGTTCAAATGCCGAGATTTCAAAGACCGAGTACTCTGTCCCCGTGGACAGAGTACTCCGAGTACTCTGTCCCCGAATGTTGTTGACAACGACCATTTCAGCCTCAGTAGGCGGACTGATCTATGTACTCTTGCGCTCTCCTGTATCGCCATCCTCTCACAACCAACTCACGATCATTTCTACTCACCACAACTCACCTTCAGAGCGAACACCGCTCACCACCCGAGGGGCAGAACTCAACTTCCACTCACTCCAAACCCTCTACTTCAATTTCTACACTGCCCTCAGACTATCAATCCCACCCTCAACGCACCAGCAAAAATCAAGTCTCTCTCAGGTGAGATACTTCCGAAAACATATTTCCCCATTTATAGCATCATCTAAGCTCTCACATGGATGATGGATAAAAGCAATCATCCCGAGCATGGACATAATCACGGCACCCAATCGCCTCGCACGACTGCCCACAGATCGATGGATGGATGGACAGTGTTTTACGGCCTATCAGCCTTGTAGGCTATGTAAGGTCATTTAGCACGAAGATCACTAGAACAGTTTGAAGTAAACGTTAATCAAGTCACGGTGTCCTTAGTTATTCGCCTCTTACGAATCGCGTAGGGAGACGCGGTGGGTCAATTCTTACCCCGAACCCACAGATCGAACCATTACGCCACATCTCGATCTTATATATAGTTACGAAGAGCGTTCATCAGAGTAGTTAGTCGTTCTCCTGTGATCAATGTTTTCTGGTGAACATTTATTTCGTCCCCTTAAAAAAATGAAGCTTTAACACGACCCGTTCAATGTGTTCCTTGACTAAGACTTTACACGGACATTTATGACATAAAACATAATCTATTCTGAAATAATTTTTACTAATGTTAGTGATATCGTTTGTAAAACTAGACAGGCATGAAGGGAGGTATGCATGTACAAGGAGGTTTAGGGGATTGGTACACAGGCAGGCAGGTAGACATGCTGGCAGGCCATCAGGCAGGCAGGCAGACAGGCAGGCAGACATGCAGGCTGACAGACAGACAGACAGGCAGGGAAGCAGGCAGAAAGAAAAGAAAGCATGGAGTTTTACGGCCTAACAGCCTCTGCATCTAGGCTGCATAGGACTATTGATCACGAAAACTATTAGGCCTGATCAGAGTAAGATTTAAGTCAAGTCACGATATCCCCAATCCTTGGTCTTTCACGAAGTGCGTAGGGAGACGCGATGGGTCTACTATTCTTACCCCCAACCCATATGGAGACACGATGGGTCTATTCTTACCCCCAACCCATAGAGAGACCCGATGGGTCTATTCTTACCCCCAACCCATAGGGAGACACGATGGGTCTATTCTTACCCCCAGCCCATAGGGAGACACGATGGGTCTATTCTTACCCCCGACCCACAGGGAGACACGATGGGTCTATTCTTACCCCCAGCCCACCAGGGAGACGCGGTGGGTCTATTCTTACCCCCGACCCACAGGGAGACACGATGGGTTTATTCTTACCCCCGACCCACAGGGAGACACGATGGGTCTATTCTTACCCCCGACCCATAGGGAGACACGATGGGTCTATTCTTACCCTCAGCCCATAGGGAGACGCGATGGGTCTATTCTTACCTCCAACCCATAGGGAGACACGATGGGTCTATTCTTACCCCCAACCCATAGGGAGACACGATGGGTCTATTCTTACCCCAGCCCATAGGGAGACGCGATGGGTCTATTCTTACCCCCGACCACAGGGAGACACGATGGGTCTATTCTTACCCCCGACCCACAGGGAGACACGATGGGTCTATTCTTACCCCCAACCCATAGGGAGACACGATGGGTCTATTCTTACCCCCGACCCACAGGGAGACACGATGGGTCTATTCTTACCCCCAGCCCACAGAGAGACGCGATGGGTCTATTCTTACCCCCAGCCCACA
>JAWQFJ010008775.1:42500-45000 GCA_034096865.1 Theodoxus fluviatilis | reverse complement strand
CAATACCGCGTGACCACGATAAAAAGAATACCGTTTCCTGAATAATGTTCCTTTTGTTTCCTCAGTGGGTCTTTACGTCATATAATGTATATTTACCAGGTGCATGCCATTAAGAGGATTACAAGAGGATAATTTATTCGCATCGGAGGTGTGCGAACAATTTCAAGAAGTACTTTTAATGTTTTGTTTCCAGCAACATAAAAACATTTTGTGAGGTTCGTGCATACATACAGATAAACCTGGTCATTTTGAAGGAAAATATTTTAGTGTAAGTTGACAATCACCTTTATTGTATGTGTTCATAAGTATCGAACCAAACTCGCACCATATGGAACTCTTGTATATACAAACTGTGTTAAGTCATGCTGAAAAAGTTAAATGTTCTCGAAGAGTCTGACCTTTCACCCAGAATATTTCATTTTGGAGATTCACTGGATCGCCAGTCATATTGATGATGAAATGAAACCATGAGGTAGATATGTGTGCATATAAACAACACAAAACCCACAGACATACACGCACACACACACAGACACACACACACACACACACACACACACACACACGAACAAACACATTAAAACAACCGGAAATAGTTTGAAATGTGTTGCACGGGGTGGAGAGCGGGGAGGGTGATAGGGGAGGGGGTGAGGGGGTGGAGAAAGGAGGTGGGGGGGGGGGGGGGGGCGAGGATGTAGGGGAAGGAGACAAAAACGAGCGAAAAGGAACATCAGACAATGTATCACGGAGACGGGGAAATCCAGCCCTGCCCTTTGAAAGTCACGCCACGGTCGTGGTGACAAAGAACACGTTCAGCCATTCCTGGAAGGTAGGTCGACATTTGAGATATGACGCAACGTCTTTAATCAGGCTCTGTGGGGCGCCATTGATGACGGAAACAAAGCGCCACATGATGGCCTCCTCCTTCCATGAAATCCAGCCCAGAGGAAGATCAGGGCAACCCAGCCTCCTCACTAGGTCAACATCCGCGTCTTTGCTTTTGCCAGGTCAACAGGAAATTAAGGAGGCACTGCTACCCAGTAAGAAGTCAAAAAATGAATTTCATCCTTATCTTTTGAAACACAGCTCTTTTTTAATATAGCAAATTGGCTACATTTTCATGTGCTGTATAACTGTTCATGATGTGGGCAGTACTTTTTGAGTAATTTGGCTTTAAACACGGGTGAGGAGTGTGTACTTCCATAAACTGTCGTCTGACAAATCTCCAAGTTCTAAGAGGTCAAGAGTAAATAGGCTATTTTTAGTAACACAGAAAAGGCTTGTATTTAATAATTAATATAATTAACCCTCTTTTGGACTTTTCAATCTGTCACAGGGTGTGCATGCATACTTTGGTACATTTTCTATTAGCATGCATAATTTTAGGTGTTTCTGGCTGTTAAATTGAGACTACTTTTAGATACAGTTTGGGTACCCCTGACTGGGTAGCAGTGCTCCCTTGTGTGTGTGACTGCCAGTCGAGAAGGAAACTGTAGAATAACGTTGACAAAGTCCCGGGGAAGTGAACCGCCACGGCATCACTGTTTTGATTTGTCTACATGTAAAGTCCCCAACAGAACAAATGAGAAGGTTGATGATAATGGCAAAGTTAACAACAACACCGTCGATGGTAATGATGACACCGACATCTACGATGTCTATGACGATGATGGTGGCGATGATGGCAGCAGCTGCGACGGCAGAGATGATGACAACAACGATGATAGTCGTGGTGGCGATGGTGGTGATGGTGGTCGATGTGGTAGTGGTGGAGTTGGTGGTGATGGTGGTGGTGGTAATAGTGGTGGTAATAGTGATGGTGGTGGTGATGGTGGTGGTGGTGCTGGTGCTGGTGCTGATGGTGATGCTGCTGCTGCTGCTGATGATGATGATGACAACGACGACGACGTGACGATGGCGACGGCGACTAGTGACGTTGACAATGACGATGACGACTTTTTGACGATGCGATGACAACGAAGGAAATGACTGATGCGAAACAATGCTTTCTTTTATTTCCAGCTTCATGCTTTAGTATGAAATTATGTCTTTACAGTTAAGTGAGAGATAATGAATGAACATTTCGAAAAAAAATTACTGTTTGGTTCTTAAAACTGTTGATATTTTCAGTTTATTATGATGACTTTTCTCAACAAGAGGACATTGAGAAGCGAGGATATGAGTGCGTGCGTGCATGCGTGTATGTGTGTGTGTGTGTGTGTGTGTGTGTGTGTGTGTGTGTGTGTGAATGCGAGCGAACGACCTAAAGATAACTTACACATTGTTAAATAAGAACGCGAGGAATTAATTTCACACACTTCGTGCTTTCGTTTTTTTAAAGCCTGAAAAGCGACATTTCAGCACAAGCAGTGTATTTTGAGCAAAAAAATTTATACTTGTGTTGTAACATTCTTTTTTAGCAGTATATTTTCCATGAAATCTGACATAACAGTAAAGTTCAATGAGCGGAATTTACAGAAATAAAAAGATGCAAGACTCT
>JAWQFJ010008775.1:25000-30000 GCA_034096865.1 Theodoxus fluviatilis | reverse complement strand
TTCTTGAACTCAAAGCTGTGTAGCAGTCTAGCATGACCGATTTTAGACTGAAATGTATCGAAATTCATACAGAAACCACCTTCTGACTTAAAAAGGAAAATCGGAAACAAACGAAAAGTACAAACCAAAGAACGTAAGGCAAAATGAAAAATGAAAATGAAACATGAAGGACAAAGAGGAAAGAAACTAAAAGAACGACAGTGCATATAAAAACGAACATGGTCAACACAAACTAAATTTCGTCAACTATTCTGAAGTTTGTTTTATTTTCTTACTTCCTTTACTCTCTTTTTTTCCGTGCAACTTAAAGCGGTTGCATCTCCCTACAAATACGTGTGTTGTGGCACAAAACTCTCACAGGCAGGCGTTATCTGCAAAGCTGCGGAAAATTAGCCTTTTCACGTTATTTTCCACAAGTCCTTGTGTGTGTGTGTGTGTGTGTGTGTGTGTGTGTGTGTGTGTGTGTGTGTGTGTGTGTGTGTGTGTGAGTGAAAATATTGGTATAGATTTTTTTCAATGAAAGAGACGTCATCCAATAATTATATGACGATACTTCTTTCTATTTGTCAAATTTATGTCATATCAAGTCATAATGATAATAAATTCTTCCCTTCCCTTACCATGGATAGCTTTCAAAATATTACACTCTTTTCCTTAAAATGTTGCCGCATGTAGGGCTCACTTATTTTGATAATCGATGTTTATAAAATGAATCGGCGAAAAGGTGGCTGCCGATTTCCGAGTGTGCAATGATGAATCGGGGAGCAAGCCGTTATTTTCCCACAACTGAGCAGATAACAGTTGCTGTGTAGTTGGTGTCACGACAAATATGCGTAGCCTACACGCTGCAAAAGAGGTAGCTTGTTAGAAAAATCCGAAAGTTGGCTTTTTCCCTGGGTGTGTAGCATCTGAAGACTGAGATACACCAAATCACCATGAGTTGACCATTTGGGGTTTTCCCCACATCTGTGCAGATAACGGCTGCTGTACAAAAATTGCCACAACATACCTGCGAAGCCTATGAGCCTCAAAAGAGGTTACATTTCTTTTAAATCCGAAAGTTGACCTTTTCCTTGGGTGCATAGCATTTGATTACTACACCAAATCACCGTGACATGATCATTTTGGGGATTCCCCTTTTTCAACGAAACCTGACTGCATGTGCTGGAGCTTTCGTGGAAAATCGACGTCCTTCTACAAAGAGAAAATAGAAAAGGCAAAAATAAATTTGCCTCGTATTCAGAAGACGTTACAAGTCAATGGTTCAATGCCTTATTAAATAAATGTATGTGTGTGTGTGTGTGTGTGTGTGTGTGTATGTGTGTGTGTGTGTATGTGTGTGTGTGTGTGTGTGTTTGTGTGTGTACGCGCGCGCGCGCAAAGTTCGCTCACGTGGGGAGCGGAAAGTCTTGCGGAAATGAATCTTTATGATGCGATTGGTAGCAAAATGTTATTTTCAGCACCTAGTCATGATGTTCAACAGATTGCGCTTCTTCAAAACTGCCCAGGTTTCTTATAAGTTAATTTATAGGCCTAGTCTCATTTTGATAGCCACGAGAAACCCTATGAACACCCGCAAGCAGCGCTAAATATTCAAAAAAGTTTCCTTCAAAATGGTGATGAGTATATGGATGTCTTCAAAGTCTGTTGGAGTATTTTACCTGTACATTGTTGCATCACATTTATTTTCGTGAAGCTTCGGAGGTCAAAATGGCCGTTTCAGGGAAAGTCTCCAAGCGGACAACGTATGCTTCCGAGAAGGAGATTCCTTCGCATTGCCTACAACATCTGTATTGAAAATACAATGCCCACAGTTGTCATTTCAATGTTTCATTGGCGTTTGGATACATTTCAAGTGGATGAGAAATTTCGGTCACGAAGATTTGTCTGCATTCTCAAATGTGTTGTTGTTGTTGTTGCGTACCTGGGCTAAACACTCCCAGGATCACCCAAGTGGGTGAGATGATTGCGTGTGTGACTGTTTTTGAACACCTCGCCATGTAGGCAGCCACACTCCGTCTTCAGGAGATTTGATCTCTGTCTCCAGAGAATGCCAGTTGTTATGTTAGGAGCTTACCACGGCTGAAGATAATCCCCACATAACAGTACAACATAACAACATTTTGCTGTAGCCTTGGTTTTTGGCTGGAGTCAAAAATAACAACAGCCTTTGCCCAAGGCAAGCATTCTCAAATCAAACTGGTTAATCCATCATCTACTGCTTGACTAATAAGTCAACAACAGCGATGATGACGATGACGACAACAACAAGTTATTTGTCTCTTCCAAATATTTATAATATTAGTGAAACTTTCCTCAGGCCATATACATGTATTTGATTTTGTGTCATCACCATTCCATACTCGCAATTTCCCCTCCAAGCACACGCGTTTTTTGGTGTCTACATCTTCTATCAAAGAAGTTTATGTAATTTCCTTTACTGCCATTCAAATGTGCTTCCTGTTGTTTGTTGGCAGCAAGCAACATACGCTAGCGGCTAGCTTTCTTGTTTGATTTATCGACAAATTTGGACTGAAGTCTGGCTACCCACCACTTCACAAGCCCAAAGCAATTGCCTAAGGTTGAGTCCGCTTGGGATAAATTCAAACCCATAACAGTCAAAGAAGCGCTCCTACCACAAACGCTCAAAGTTCAGTCCACATTTGTCGATAAATCAAACAAGAAAGCTAGCCGCTAGCGTATGTTGCTTGCTGCCAACAAACAACAGGAAGCACATTTGAATGGCAGTAAAGGAAATTACATAAACTTCTTTGATAGAAGATGTAGACACCAAAAAACGCGTGTGCTTGGAGGGGAAATTGCGAGTATGGAATGGTGATGACACAAAATCAAATACATGTATATGGCCTGAGGAAAGTTTCACTAATATTATAAATATTTGGAAGAGACAAATAACTTGTTGTTGTCGTCATCGTCATCATCGCTGTTGTTGACTTATTAGTCAAGCAGTAGATGATGGATTAACCAGTTTGATTTGAGAATGCTTGCCTTGGGCAAAGGCTGATGTTATTTTTGACTCCAGCCAAAAGCCTAGGCTACAGCAAAATGTTGTTATGTTATACTGTTATGTGGGGATTATCTTCAGCCGTGGTAAGCTCCTAACATAACAACTGGCATTCTCTGGAGACAGAGATCAAATCTCCTGAAGACGGAGTGTGGCTGCCTACATGGCGAGGTGTTCAAAAACAGTCACACACGCAATCATCTCACCCACTTGGGTGATCCTGGGAGTGTTTAGCCCAGGTACGCAACAACAACAACAACACATTTGAGAATGCAGACAAATCTTCGTGACCGAAATTTCTCATCCACTTGAAATGTATCCAAACGCCAATGAAACATTGAAATGACAACTGTGGGCATTGTATTTTCAATACAGATGTTGTAGGCAATGCGAAGGAATCTCCTTCTCGGAAGCATACGTTGTCCGCTTGGAGACTTTCCCTGAAACGGCCATTTTGACCTCCGAAGCTTCACGAAAATAAATGTGATGCAACAATGTACAGGTAAAATACTCCAACAGACTTTGAAGACATCCATATACTCATCACCATTTTGAAGGAAACGTATTTGAATATTTAGCGCTGCTTGCGGGTGTTCAGAGGGTTTCTCGTGGCTATCAAAATGAGACTATTATTTAACTTATAAGAAACCTGGGCAGTTTTGTAGAAGCGCAATCTGTTGAACATCATGACTAGGTGCTGAAAATAACATTTTGCTACCAATCGCATCATAAAGATTCATTTCCGCAAGACTTTCCGCTCCCCACGTGAGCGAACTTTGCGCGCGCGCGCGTACACACACAAACACACACACACACACACACATACACACACACACACATACACACACACACACACACACACACACACATACATTTATTTAATAAGGCATTGAACCATTGACTTGTAACGTCTTCTGAATACGAGGCAAATTTATTTTTGCCTTTTCTATTTTCTCTTTGTAGAAGGACGTCGATTTTCCACGAAAGCTCCAGCACATGCAGTCAGGTTTCGTTGAAAAAGGGAATCCCCAAAATGATCATGTCACGGTGATTTGGTGTAGTAATCAAATGCTATGCACCCAAGGAAAAGGTCAACTTTCGGATTTAAAAGAAATGTAACCTCTTTTGAGGCTCATAGGCTTCGCAGGTATGTTGTGGCAATTTTTGTACAGCAGCCGTTATCTGCACAGATGTGGGGAAAACCCCAAATGGTCAACTCATGGTGATTTGGTGTATCTCAGTCTTCAGATGCTACACACCCAGGGAAAAAGCCAACTTTCGGATTTTTCTAACAAGCTACCTCTTTTGCAGCGTGTAGGCTACGCATATTTGTCGTGACACCAACTACACAGCAACTGTTATCTGCTCAGTTGTGGGAAAATAACGGCTTGCTCCCCGATTCATCATTGCACACTCGGAAATCGGCAGCCACCTTTTCGCCGATTCATTTTATAAACATCGATTATCAAAATAAGTGAGCCCTACATGCGGCAACATTTTAAGGAAAAGAGTGTAATATTTTGAAAGCTATCCATGGTAAGGGAAGGGAAGAATTTATTATCATTATGACTTGATATGACATAAATTTGACAAATAGAAAGAAGTATCGTCATATAATTATTGGATGACGTCTCTTTCATTGAAAAAAATCTATACCAATATTTTCACTCACACACACACACACACACACACACACACACACACACACACACACACACACACACACACACACAAGGACTTGTGGAAAATAACGTGAAAAGGCTAATTTTCCGCAGCTTTGCAGATAACGCCTGCCTGTGAGAGTTTTGTGCCACAACACACGTATTTGTAGGGAGATGCAACCGCTTTAAGTTGCACGGAAAAAAAGAGAGTAAAGGAAGTAAGAAAATAAAACAAACTTCAGAATAGTTGACGAAATTTAGTTTGTGTTGACCATGTTCGTTTTTATATGCACTGTCGTTCTTTTAGTTTCTTT
>JAWQFJ010008775.1:0-5000 GCA_034096865.1 Theodoxus fluviatilis | reverse complement strand
TGCCTGCCTGCCTATCTGTGTGTCGTCTGTGTATTTGCCTGCCTACCTAGCTGCTACCCGCTTGCCCGCCTGTCTATCTGTCTCTCTGCCTGAAAGTCTTTTTACTTCTCCTTCTACCGCTTGTGGGTTGGGGGTAAGAATAGACACACCGCGTCTCCCTGTGGGCTGGGGGTAAGAATAGACCCATCGCGTCTCTCTGTGGGCTGGGGGTAAGAATAGACCCATCGTGTCTCCCTGTGGGTCGGGGGTAAGAATAGACCCATCGTGTCTCCCTATGGGTTGGGGGTAAGAATAGACCCATCGTGTCTCCCTGTGGGTCGGGGGTAAGAATAGACCCATCGTGTCTCCCTGTGGGTCGGGGGTAAGAATAGACCCATCGCGTCTCCCTATGGGCTGGGGTAAGAATAGACCCATCGTGTCTCCCTATGGGTTGGGGGTAAGAATAGACCCATCGTGTCTCCCTATGGGTTGGAGGTAAGAATAGACCCATCGCGTCTCCCTATGGGCTGAGGGTAAGAATAGACCCATCGTGTCTCCCTATGGGTCGGGGGTAAGAATAGACCCATCGTGTCTCCCTGTGGGTCGGGGGTAAGAATAAACCCATCGTGTCTCCCTGTGGGTCGGGGGTAAGAATAGACCCACCGCGTCTCCCTGTGGGCTGGGGGTAAGAATAGACCCATCGTGTCTCCCTGTGGGTCGGGGGTAAGAATAGACCCATCGTGTCTCCCTATGGGCTGGGGGTAAGAATAGACCCATCGTGTCTCCCTATGGGTTGGGGGTAAGAATAGACCCATCGGGTCTCTCTATGGGTTGGGGGTAAGAATAGACCCATCGTGTCTCCATATGGGTTGGGGGTAAGAATAGTAGACCCATCGCGTCTCCCTACGCACTTCGTGAAAGACCAAGGATTGGGGATATCGTGACTTGACTTAAATCTTACTCTGATCAGGCCTAATAGTTTTCGTGATCAATAGTCCTATGCAGCCTAGATGCAGAGGCTGTTAGGCCGTAAAACTCCATGCTTTCTTTTCTTTCTGCCTGCTTCCCTGCCTGTCTGTCTGTCTGTCAGCCTGCATGTCTGCCTGCCTGTCTGCCTGCCTGCCTGATGGCCTGCCAGCATGTCTACCTGCCTGCCTGTGTACCAATCCCCTAAACCTCCTTGTACATGCATACCTCCCTTCATGCCTGTCTAGTTTTACAAACGATATCACTAACATTAGTAAAAATTATTTCAGAATAGATTATGTTTTATGTCATAAATGTCCGTGTAAAGTCTTAGTCAAGGAACACATTGAACGGGTCGTGTTAAAGCTTCATTTTTTTAAGGGGACGAAATAAATGTTCACCAGAAAACATTGATCACAGGAGAACGACTAACTACTCTGATGAACGCTCTTCGTAACTATATATAAGATCGAGATGTGGCGTAATGGTTCGATCTGTGGGTTCGGGGTAAGAATTGACCCACCGCGTCTCCCTACGCGATTCGTAAGAGGCGAATAACTAAGGACACCGTGACTTGATTAACGTTTACTTCAAACTGTTCTAGTGATCTTCGTGCTAAATGACCTTACATAGCCTACAAGGCTGATAGGCCGTAAAACACTGTCCATCCATCCATCGATCTGTGGGCAGTCGTGCGAGGCGATTGGGTGCCGTGATTATGTCCATGCTCGGGATGATTGCTTTTATCCATCATCCATGTGAGAGCTTAGATGATGCTATAAATGGGGAAATATGTTTTCGGAAGTATCTCACCTGAGAGAGACTTGATTTTTGCTGGTGCGTTGAGGGTGGGATTGATAGTCTGAGGGCAGTGTAGAAATTGAAGTAGAGGGTTTGGAGTGAGTGGAAGTTGAGTTCTGCCCCTCGGGTGGTGAGCGGTGTTCGCTCTGAAGGTGAGTTGTGGTGAGTAGAAATGATCGTGAGTTGGTTGTGAGAGGATGGCGATACAGGAGAGCGCAAGAGTACATAGATCAGTCCGCCTACTGAGGCTGAAATGGTCGTTGTCAACAACATTCGGGGACAGAGTACTCGGAGTACTCTGTCCACGGGGACAGAGTACTCGGTCTTTGAAATCTCGGCATTTGAACGAGAACGAGACTGCCAACAACCGGCAGTTTACCTATCAAAATGGCGGTCGACGTTCGAATGGGACAAGATTTGTTGAACTATTTGAATACAATGCCGGCCTACAGGGAGGCATGCATGGTCCGTAAAGGACGCATAAAGGACACGCATGTTACAGTGCTGGTAGGGGAGAATGGGTTTCTCTCGGACACTTTTACTCTAATCGCCGATCGGCCGCAGCGGCAGCATCGGTATGTCACGTGACTGTAAGGACGAGATTTAAAAGACCGAGTACTCTGTCCCCGAATGTTGTTGACAACGACCATTTCAGCCCTACTGAGAGGAGAGAGGAGAGATCGGTCCGCCTACGGAGTGAGAGGAGAGGGGAGAGATTGGTCCCCACACAACAGAGAAGAAGACGAGAAGAAGAGAGAAGCAGACGAAGAGAAGAGAGAAGCAGATGAAGAGAAGAGAGAGGCACACACGAATGGATGTGTGTGTGCGTGTGTGTGTGTGTGTGTGTGTGTGAGTGTGTGTGTGCGCGCGTGTGTGTACGAATGGATGTGTGTGTGTGTGTGTGTGTGTGTGTGTGTGTGTGTGTGTGCGTGCGAGCGTGCAATTAGAGCACGAGTGCCTCTGTACGCTAGTGTAAACATACGTACGCATGCGTTCATGCAAAGCTCTGCCAGCTTCTTGTGTGAACTTGTAAACTTGTGAAACGGATCACAAACATGTATTTGCACGTGTGTGTGTGTGTGTGTGTGTGTGTGTGTGTGTGTGTGTGTGTGTGTGTGTGTGTGTGTGTGTGTGTGTGTGTGAACGAAAAAGACAGGGAAGGAGAGATCGTGTGAGGGAGCAATCGAGCGCTGGAAAAAATTTGGAAGGGTGCGAGCGAGCGAATGATCGATCGAGTTTAAACGTACGTGCGAGTGCATTTTCAGTGCACGCGTGATTGAGTAGACGAGTGAGGGGCAGAGCGAATGATTGAGCCGGCAGGGCAGCGAATAATGGTGACTAAAAATCAAATACAGGTACACGTACACAAATGAGTGAGCTGTTGATGCGTTCTTTGTGCAATTCGTCTTCACACTTTGGCTTGTGTTTTTATGCGCTCGATCATTTAAACCGCTCAAACTGCCTATCGTGCTTAGGTGTACTGTATCCGATCACTGAAAAAAGTGTTCGTGTATTAGACTGATCATACAGAAATAAGTGTTCCAACGAGACACACTGAACATCCAACATAAAAACACACATTGTGATATGTCTGCCAGTTTACATCGGCTTGTAGGCCTATCTCCCACCAGCATCATATCGTACTTTGCGATAGGAGTTCTAACTGAAAATCTGTTTGTCGAAATGGGAACCTCAGAAAATAGAGCACCCTTGTCAGTAACGCTTTTTTTTCTTCTCAAGAATCATAAACACTGCTGCTGGAAAGGAAACAATGTCCTCCACGACCCAGCAAGTCGCCCTGATACCCCGTTCCTCCTCACCCCTGCCCTTCCCCTCAAGCACTCGTCTAGCCTGAGTCCTGCTTGTCCTGAAATGGCGCGAAGCCTTATTCGGGGAATCCCCGCCAGATGTTTCGCATTCCCGCCTTTGCTGACGCGGAAATGAGGGAGACCCGGCAAATGGCGGGAGAACCCGTTGGAGTTTGTCAGCGTGAGTGTGTGGATGTGTAGCCCCTCTCCAGCCACCTGCTTTCCCTTTGCAGACAACTCCGCCCAGTGTGTTCTTGCGTGGTCCATGTTTTCATGAAGACCTTTTTCGTGTTCTTTTTCATTGAATGGGTTTTGTACCTTGCACCTTGTGCTGAAATTTTTCTCCACTTTTTTGGGTCCTACCTTCACCAGTCAATCTCTGTTTTCATTGCCTTTAATGTACTTATGCGTACTTCGTAATTTTGTTTATTTGTATGTTCACGCCATCGCATCGTGCACAATTTTCTCGCTTCAAATCTGCAAGAAAATATCTTCATGATTGGTATTTTCTTATGAGATTATTGTTTCCTCACAATATAGTCCACTTTTTTTCCCTTTTCACAACCTACAAACAGTTTGTCCAACTCAGCACTGAATAAAAGTTCAGATACTGTATTTGTTTTTGAATCGCGAGTTTGCACTCATCCGAAGGTGCTCATTCCATAGGCTTTTGCCTCCGAAAGATCGGACCATCAGAAAGTTTTACATCATTCCAACCCAACCCCAACTCCACGGGGCAACCAGGTTGAGAATGCACCAAAAATAAGATTTATCTTTTACTATTTTCCACATCAGCCTTCTTATTAGTTCATGCCCCTCCTCCACATTTATTTTCACCCAATGCAAATATACACGCCCGCTTCATCTGAGGAATTATTATCAAAACGATGAAAAATTGGATTCTCGTTAATCTTTTCCATGCTGAATTTACCATTACTCAGATATCACCTTTACTCCAGAATGTGAAGTAAAGAAAAATAACTTGTTCAGTGATACTTGATAGTGCAGTCCTTCTGCATTTAAATTGAGAGAAAACTGATTCAGAGGGTAAACGAATAAACTAAGCTGCGATACATGAAAAGGGGACAACAGTTTTTGCTCTATGATCGAGGTACTGCTTGCATATTCATCATGGTTGAAGCAGCATGATGTATAGTTTGAAAAGTTGAAATACCGACATTTATATGTGAAGCAATGACCGGCCAATGGTCTCGATTTAAATCAAATCAAATCAAATCAAATCGAATCGAATCGAATCGAATCGAAGCAAAGCAAAGCAAAGCAAAGCAAAGCAAAGCAAAGCAAAACCAAATCGTATCGAATCGTGTCGTATCGAATCGAATCAAATCGAATCACATCGAATGAAACAAAATGAATCAATTCGAAGCAAATACAATTAAGTCAATCAAATCATTACACCTAGAGTGACTCAGAAAAGCAACGGGA